>JANVCJ010069227.1:0-12900 GCA_026413505.1 Epizoanthus ramosus
TACTGTTACTGTTACTGTTACTGTTACTGTTACTGTTACTGTTACTGTTACTGTTACTGTTGCTGTTGCTGTTGCTGAGCTTTGAGTTTTATACTTTACTGACATGCTCAAAAAAGCGATAAAATTCTAAAGTTGCGACATATTTGGAATACTACACAACTCTATTAAATTATAACTGTCTCCCAAAGCACTAAGAAGTTAGATGTTTAGCCTGAAAGTTCTTACATCGTTCTTCTGTCCTTGTTATATTACGGTTTTTTTCCCATTTCTTGGTTTCACAAACTCAACTTGAGAATTTTGAAAATAGGAATACCTCAAACTTGAGGTACAATTCTGAAATTGGCACTGCTTCATTAAGGTGGCTCAATAGGGTTTTCATTTTTCATTGGCGTGCGCCGGTATACATCTCTTAAAAGGGCCACATTCTTATTATTCTTAATGTTTGTGTATTTAAATTCAGCTGACTTTGTCTACCGGATAATAAACTGCAACTTGCACCTTTCTTTCTAAACTATTGGGCTAGTATTGTAGAAAAGGAAGCACCTGAAACAGCCGATTATTGTCAATTCTTGCCGTAATTTAAGATTTTCTCCAAATTTCGTCGGTGAAATTATTGTAAGTTTCCACAAGCAGTTTCACCGCTATATCGCGATATGTGTTTTTTGAACATTTAGAAAAACACAGCCGGCTTTTATTTTATAATTTGAAAACAAATACTAGGAAAGCCAAGTCGGTGTTTAGCTGGCTGTAAAATTTAAAAACATTTCACCGAAGGAAACGCGAGAAAACCGGTGGTGTACTGACTTTATAATTTTATGAAGTCTGGTATTACGTAATCAAAATGCAAATTTTACAGGATCAACAATTAACAAGTACATATGCTGACATTGCAAACGTGAACGCGGGTAGTATTGTGTCTAGCACTTGGTTGTTTTCTCAAGCCCAGAGTTAAAATTTAACACGGAGTTAAATTCGTTTGATTGAAGGTCAATTACTAACACTAACTCATGGCTAATTTGTAACAGTCACAGGAATCCAGGACAAATATCGAGCAACCTTTCAACAATTCAAGTTCAGCACTCGCGATTTTCATAAATAAAGTGACGAACGGAACGCGCTAGGTTTTCGATGTGTTGATTTTTTGTGGTTGGAAGGAATGGAAGATCTAATCTATTAAACAAGGAATGATAGAAGAAAAGTAGATATATGAATAATACTAAAAACTACTAAATATAATATTTATAACAGGATAAAAGGCTCAATACTCACTATAAAGATTATTTGTTGACTTGTTTGACGATCGAAAGTTTTGGAAGACCATTCAGTTCTTGTGATATTTCCTATGTTTTTTCGTCGATTTCCAATACTTTGAAGTGGTAGAGAACAAAAATGCGAATGCTCTAATTTCAAGAGAAATATGAAAGAAAAATGATTCAAATGTTGGTTTGGAAGAAGAAAATACAACTTTTTGTGGGAAAAGAAGAGGAAAAAAGTTTGGCAAAAACGTTTGCAGTGCCCGGGAATCGAACTCAAGAGCGCAACGCTGCCATTTTTGTGCCATGTTTCGCGCGGTCAAATAACCCTATTGAGCCGCCTTAATATCAATTTTGGTCTCGTTTCCGGGGTTCCCAGACCACGCAGTTGCCACCTAGAAACTGTGTGAATCATATCATATTTTACAGAATGCTTATGTGTACATTAATATCTTTCTATCTATTTATCCCTAAATGTGTGAAGGAGATCCTCGTCATCGTCATTATCAGGCCAAACAAGGTAAGTGACATGTGAGGAGACAAGCGATTAGTTACGACGTGTCCTTCATTGTGTAACATACTTTTTACAGTTCTAGCACATTAACATGAATCGGGTATAGTTAATTTTCAACCACTATAATTTCGTTTATGTAAATGGTGACAAAGTCATCATTGGTAGATTAGTTAAGTACTAGTAGCCCATCATGAACAATTCGCATTTAAAAATTTCAATGTTGACGTCATGTCACATCACAAGGGCGCCATCTTGTATTTCCTGGCGGCCATCTTGGATTATTGACGACATTAGAATATCGCCTTAATTAGATGGAAATTTAAAATTAAAAAATACAGAATTCACTTTAGTTAAGTCTAAACAGGTTAATTCGCAGCTGAACAACTATAGACGCGTACGACATTGGCGAGTACAACAGCAGCGCCAATAGCTGTGTATAACAGCACGTCAATAGTATGTCAGCGAAAGTCAAGGACTGTTTGATCTTCGGCTGCCTGTGTTCTCTCCCCAGTGCTTTCTCAGTACACTCGATCACAAACTTTTCCCCCGTACTTCAACTACATTTGCGAAGGAGCGTAGAACAGTAACGTGTCTTGGGTGGACTCTGGATAGGAAAACATGCAAATAGAGTAAAAGGATTACAATGGCTATTGTACAATACCTTCCTCCGCCATCTTGTGTTAAAATGATTGTGATTTGTCAATTTTGGTCTCGTTTTCTGGTTCCCAGACCGCGCAGTTGCCTACTAGAAGCTGCGTGAACCACATCCTATACATGATGTTCAAATAGATATAAACAAGTGTGGCTATCATACTACGTAGACAGCAAATAGTTTGTTCCGTATCTGTACACTGAGCTGCTTATAGAAGTGGAGCAAAGCCATTTGTTTGCATAATATAACACTTGTTTATGAACAGAACATAAAGCTTAATTAAAGGTAATAATAATAAATATACATTTATATGGCGCAAGTTTCAATTTCACAATTTTCAAATGCGCCTTACATCCCTGATATAAACTAAGAAAACTAAGGTCTTACGTAATCATCTTGTTATCAGCCAGATTTATCACTAGACTTTTAAAGGGCGTTTAATTCATATTTATGTGATTATTTTCGTTGCTATACGCGATTATGCTTTCATTAGTCATACCATATTTTAAAATGGTAGCATGCCTCATGAAAACGTTTAGCAATTATGGTTACATTTGCGCAGTTGTATGATTTAGTGAATTGAAATATTGAATATATTGTATTTTTCAGCCCACGACGAGCACCGTCAATATCTTCTGAATCTATCATTCTGGAGAGAGTGGACGAGGTAGACCAAGCACAAGTTACAGATAACGACGATAAAGAGAATCGTAAGTTACGTTGTCTCAAATCGCGAGCAGGTTTACCCTCAAAAGTTGACTTTTGCGTAGGTCGCTAGCATTGTTGGTTCAAACAGAAGCTTGTGCTGCTACTAGCTCTGACCACGTCTGTCAGGTAGTTAGACAACATTCGCATGTTTCGCGGTTTCATTTTTGAATTTCTTAATTCTTTTGAATTTCCTATTGTACTTTACCAAATCGTATTCATGATTTTTGACGAAGATACCATAATAATCTCAATAATGTACCATTCGCATTAGATCTAACAAACATGGGAGTGAACAGCAGTTAAGCAACCTTATTAAAAGAATTTTAAAACCTTGGCATGTTATTATAACTTGGAGACACACAATTAACTGTAGTTAAATTTCAGGTGGTCCGTAAAATGAATACAAAATAATAAATAGAAACTAAGAGGTTTAGAATACTCAACTGGCAGGAGGCATTCCACTTGGTTGTATACAGTCGTTAAGTGTTTACAAGTTGTTAAATTCTTTTTGAAGAATATTCTGAATCAATTTGATAGCATCAAACTCGTGTTCCTCTTAAACTTCTCTCGTGGCATACAATGCCCGGCGTGTTTATATCGTGCAGTGTCTCATCCATTTGGTATTGCTTACATTCCTTGTCTCTTTTTCTCAGAACGCCTTGAAGACAAATTTGATAGGAAGCTGAAGCATGGCAAAATAAAGGAGGTCCAGGAATTTGTTACTCCAAGAAACCTGACAAAATGTAAAACTAATTCTCTGATAAAAGCTTTAGACGTAAGTATGAATAATATGTATGGCAATTTCTTATATTTTGTGAACGCTTGCTTTAAACTCTAGTGGAATAGTTTCTAGAACAGCTAAGATACTGAATGTAATCAATAAAGATTTGCTGTTATTGCGAGTTCTACAAGGCTTCTTTAGCTCCGACGAGTGCGTGGTTAGCGCTCAAAACGTTAACTAAAATAATTTCCCCGCACAGCAATAAATTATAATATATCAATTTTTCAGGTGACCAATCTCGCCAAATTCCAAGTTAGTTTCTGTGTAAATGCAAGTGAAAATGGGTCATAAAAGAAACCATTAGAAACTAAGATCACTAAGATCACTAAGCTTAATATTTAGGGATGGGGTTGAAGAAGGGTTAGGGAAGAGAAATGGCACATCCAATTGATAAAAAATATTTCTTTTCATCATGTATTTTAATGAAATGTGTTTTGTAGACTAGCGGCAGAATTCGTGGTCTGGGAACATGGAAGGGCCCTGAAACACTAGAGTTTGAGAAACTGGCCAAGAACGTGGAGAATTTCTCTTGCGCCCTCCTGGAAAGGTTTGAGAAAGACGAAGACCTGCAAGACAAATTGGCCGACAATGCTCTTGATGTGATAATTGATTACGCTATTGCACGTAAACAGAAAAAGGTACACACGCTAAATTACACCGTGCGCACGAATTTTGCAATGCGATGCAATGCAATGCAATGCAACACAATGCAAATTTAATACAAACCAATGCAATGCAGTGCAATGCAGTACAGTACAATACAGTAAAATACTGTATAATACAATACAATACAATACAGTACAATACAGTCAGTACAATACACGATACAATACAATACAATGCAACGCAACGCAACGCAACGCAACGCAATGCAATGCAATGCAATGCAATACAATACAATACAATACAATACTAATAATAATTTAATATTTATATTGCCCAAAATACATGCAGATATATTGTAATTAAATTTATTCATAAAGTTTGATATTATTTTCGCAAAGGTTTTATTTTGATTGATATTTTGTTCTACTGTGACAGTTTCTTTCCAATCCTGTTGTCTTCAAGTTTCTGATGGAAAAATGGCACGGTCAGTATTATGGTATGGCACAGCCCAATTGGAAAACTCTCGGCCATTGGTTGTGGGTTCTGCTGCAAGTGTGGAGTATCCTGGATATTGTTCTGTTCCCTTTGGTGTTTATTCTCTTGTTTCTCGTGAGAAAGTGTAAAGCCATTTCACTTTGTGTGTCCTCAGGTAAGCCAATCTAAAACAGAAATGAGTTCTACAAGATTATTTTACAAAATAATGTTATCATTGTCATGTTTGAGCATCATTCGCAAGAGAGAAATTGAGTAAAAAGTAAAAAAAAGGTAAAGTAACGTTATTTAACGTCGGTAGTTCCATCAGCTCTGAAGGCTGGTATCAGTGGAAGCCGACGGTGCGCACTTTACCCCCTCACTCTGTCAGTGCTCCGTTTTAAGGGTATTTAAAGCTCAAGCTACACGGAACAGAGATAAGTCGAAACACACGTTGAGTACGTTTACCTATGTCATATATAAACCGTATCAGAATATCAGCAGTGATTAACTGGTTCATAAAGAAAACATGAATTTGTTCTGGAGTATTGGTAGTAAAACTGTTACGAATGATGTGATAGTGTAATAACTGTATCTAACATGTACTAACCAGGCCAAGCACTATGCGGTTACCACCTATAACTCATGTGGATAAACTTCATTGCTTTTCTTTGTAAAAACTGACCTTTATTCCTTTTAAGTGTTTGAAAAATTGACGCCTTGTTTTTAGATGTACGCTATAATATCGCTTTAATAGCGTGTACAGCTGTTTCTAAAACTTTTGTGCGTTCGTGCACTTTTCATTTGCACATACCCAGACCGAAGTGAACTGTGGTTAGTCGTTGTTGCTGAGTCGATTATAATGAATGGTATATTCACATTAGAATTAGAATTTCCTAATATTAGTGATATCACATCTGGACCAGAAGCAAAATTGTTCTCAGTTTATGTATGTTTCCGTATCTAGGTACCAAAGTAGAAATACACTCTGAAATTGATTTTACAATTTCCAAAGCAGCCATTTTTGAAACAAGCTGTATTTACAGGGCCTGCAAACTGCTTTTTGTGGAGCTCCTAATGTAAACCAGGTGTAAAACCCTGACACTGACAGATTTTCACCAGGTGTAAACCAAAGACAAGCGTTTCTTGCTTACAACATAATTTAATTAGCAGCATGTTAACGCACTGGTAACAGAAAGCCTGTTATAGGTACACATTACATAGAACATGATATGGAGATGTGCACACAGAGCACGGGGAAGGCGGGAAAGGGGAACTCAGAAAAGTATCGAGTGAAAGGTATGTAGTATTGCTACAGAGGTGTTATATTGTGAACTAGACAAATGCTGATAGATGTTGTACAGAGAATTATTAGTGTTGTAGATAGTAATGATAAGAAAAAACTACTTGGGAGGGGAATTGAAAATATGAGTTTTGGGATTTATTTTTTCTTAGAGGTAGGCCTGCAAATTGTTTTTCCAAATTCTATAATCTTTGTAAAAGGCGACAAATGCAATGCTAGCTCGCGTTGTTCTATCTCATGCTGTCTTTCTACCGAGTGCCCGCTAGCTTGCAAATTTAAACTTAAACAAGGCGGTTTCTGGTACATTATTGACATCAGTTGAAAAAATTGTCCAGCTTAGTTGCAGTAACACATGAAATTCATAAAAATGTTCCAAATTATTTCTTCATAGTGAACGGTCTGGTTGTCCAGGCGATGTGACATCTTTCTACTTGAATGAATTACACGTTTGGCCATTTCTCCGTTTCGTTTCCTTGTTTGCATCCACAATTTTTTCCACTAGTCAAAAATTATGTTCGCGAATACATGGAGGTGGATAAAAACCGAGAAGAGAATCGATGTATTGTTCTCCTGCTTATTCAAACACCACGCCTTGACCCCTAAGCGATACGATTTTAAAAACTGACTTAATTGTCCAGCTTGCGATACAAATGAGGATTAATTGTATCGCTTTCAACCAATCAGAAGCGAGTATTTATGCTACCCGTATGATTACAAAAAAGCTATTGCCTTAGACCTATATATCCTTCGGTTTGTCTAACATCAAAACGATTCTAACCATATAGATACGGATATGGAACGAGGCAGACCCCAAACGATAGCAAGTAAGTGATATATACATACTATTTTACAATGAGATCGTAAGCTTAAGGCTTTCCAGAAATCGATGCGAGTGATCTAGTTGTTTTATATAAATTATATAAGAACTGAATTATTTTCTCAAAGATAAGAAATTGAACTATCATATCAAAAGATTAATTTCAAACAATGCATGACATTAATTTACTTTTATTTCAAACGTACTTCTGAAGTTGATGTACATCGTTGTCTATCATCGAACAGATAACTGTGTGAGATTCGATCAGATTAACAGACTTCAAATGGAGTATTAAACCATGTCTATCAGGCATCATTGCTACTATTCATCAAATTAGCATACAACGCACATTCCGAACAAATAGAGATTACAAAGTGAGTTATTCTGTACTGCCTAAATTTCTGGCAGTTGCCCATGCTGTAGATCTAAACAACGGCAGCGAGGGCTTTGTGGATATTCAGTTTGAAGATGATTCCATTACACCTCCAATCCCGATTCAGGACGACGTGGACGCTGCAAGGTATAGAACAAAAGGTAAGTAGTATTGCTACAGGATTGTATAATATTGATTATATATTGTGGTCCGGCTGTGTTTTTCTCCAACCCGTTCGCTAAGAAAAAGCAAAACCATGGCAAAATTCATATATTTCCTTTCTTTGATTCAACTTCGCCACGTTCTCAGGGAATTGCATCACGCGGCATTTAACCATGCTTACCTTGTTCTGTATGATCAGTCATTATATCATGTTCCCCTTGTTTTTAATTGATTCTAGAAGACCATAAGATCGCTACGTAACTCTGTGTCCCCTCTGCCACGGTCCAGCTTCTTTGAATTTGGAAAAGTTAACCGATTTTAAATACCTCTTTATTGATGAGCGCAGCCCATCAGTCGCCTAACATGACGGTTCACTAACCGACATCGACCATGACAGATTTCAGAGTGCATCGGAACATAACTCTACAGCCTATTTATCACCCTAGCTCAAGTATTTTGTTTCAGCTGTATTGTATATACTGAAAAGGTGAAGAAATCGGTTCGCCCGATAGTATCAGGTTAGGGGATTTCCATTGTTTGAAAACTATTTCCGAGAAATATATCTTACTTTTTATCTGTCCAACAAGAGCTTGTATCGTCTCTTCCACTGTAGCCAAACAACGGACGTTTGTATCATATTGAAGCAGCACTAATCACTTGGATTGAAATTTAAAATCTTAAATGCCAAAATAACTGTACAAAAGGCTTGAAATGGAACATTACTCACAGGTGCTACTGGACTTTTGCATGTAATTTATAATTCTGACTTTATTTTATGAAAACGCTGTTGATATTTAATTCATTCATAATATATAATTCATTCTAACCTTTTCTAGTGTTTTTTAACCTTTTATATACTGCCTATGTTTCTTAACAATTTTTATACTGATACTTAATTTATATATTAATATTGTTAAGGGCCATGAACAATTAATGAATATGGCGCTATATAAATTAAATCATTATTATTATATTGATTATATTTCCGGGAATTATTTGAGTAAAGCATCTGTATCATTTTCGTCATCATCGTCATTTGTAGCTACTTTGTATCTTAAATATTGCGAGGCAACATATATTGGTGACGAGTATTTGAATTTGCTATACGCTATATATATTAGCTATAAACAAGTCGCAAATAATGGATAATCTTTTGTTCCTATCTACAATAATAATAATAACCTTTATTTATATAGCGCCTATTCAATACTTGCCCCAAGCGCTTTACACTATAATAATAATTTACATAATTGGGAGAACTAGTTGCTAAAAACCTATATTTACACGATATTGGAACTAATCACTAAAAACTACTAATCGCTAAAAACTACTAATCACTAAAACTAATCACTAAAAACCTAAAAACTATAATCTAAAATCTAGCCATACGCTATTTTAAATAAATGTGTCTTTAGTCCTCTTTTAAAACTTTCAACTCCCGTTGACTTTCTGAGCTCTAACGGAAGCTCGTTCCAGAGCTTGGGGCCAGCAATAGAGAAGGCCCTATCACCATACGATTTGGTGTTAGTTCTCCTAACCTCTAAATAGTTCTGTGAGGCTGATCTCAGAGCTCGAGGGTATGACCTATAGTGAAGAAGATCCGTCATGTAGGAAGGTGCTAAGTCATTAAGTGCTTTATAGACAATGTAAGCCAAAGTGGCTTGTTTTAGAAAATACATAAATTAATATTTAATTAATGTGAGTCATCTATATGTTTAATGTACCAAAGAGACCCATAATTAATTATCAAGAATTTTATGGCTTTGGGAATTGTTATGGACATTATAAAGCAATATACTCAGTTTACAATACAGAAGTTGAGAAACTGTTTATCCAGAAAATATTGTTTTACTATTATACGTTGGTTTTGTAGTTCTAATAATATTCATTATTACAGCATATTTAGTGAAAGTTGGCTTCAGTGAGAGCTTAGTAGTGTTGGAGAGTTAAAAAACAAGTTGTTGTTATGTTTCTAAAAAAATAATATTTTATATAAACTGTCGTCATGCTTCTTGCATGAAAGAGTGTGTTTTGTTTATTACCGGAACACGCAGTTTGTTTTTACTGGTGTTAGGAAGAATGTATGAATTTGGTCACCGTTGAAGAAACTGAAACTAATTAATTAAAACCATGTTTAAATTCCTTTAATATTATATGAAAATGTGTGATTTTCCATGCAAACCCCTTGTAAAAATAATATTGAGTGTATTATAAAATTTGTTCAGTACAGCTTGCTATTAGAATGTCTAGCACATAAATATAGTTATATTGATTGTTTTTCAACATAATAAAAAGTCAAATCAATTTTCGCACTTGATTTCTAAAAAGAAAATCATTTCCTGGACCGGAAGTGGCTTGTTTTAGAAAATACATAAATTAATATTTAATTAATGTGAGTCATTTATATGTTAATTATGCAAATTTATTTTATATTAAATTTGATTCAACCTGTTATTGAATGTTATTATTAGTAAGTTGCACTGAAATATATATTTTAATCAGTCCTGAAAGGGTGAAAATTGACAAGTCCCCATCCTTCGTTGACAAAAATGGTCCAAAGTCACTGTCACTGTCACAAAATAAACGGCTACACTGCCTTGTTATTGCATACCAAACCTTTGTAACACCTTAAATAGAAATAAGATAACACATTTTTACCATAAAATACCTCCAATATTTTTTGGGGGGGTAACAACCCCTGTCGGCTACCTGAGCCATAGACTATGTAGGAAACTGCCCAGTAGTAGGGAAACAACGCTAATAAACATTATAATGATATTAAGTAGGGCACCTAAGTAGGAACACCAAAAGGAAAGTCCGATTTCAGGAGTATTAGCATCACCCCCGTCATAGCTAGATCCTTCGAATAATAACGTAATTCTACACAGTATTCAAACAGTTTACACTGATTTGCATTGAAGCTGTGTATGAAGAGCCGTACAGCGATGTTTCTTGTTTTTAACACTACCATTGAAATGTAAATGTGCCAACCACGACTACAAAAGACGTCTTTGTTGCAAGAACCAATAGATCTCTGGTTAGCACATTAATAACAATGGATGACGAGACAAGAAACATCGCTATATCACCACACATAGCTCAAAGGACGTCTGAGAACGAGTTTGTGATACGCACTTAGTCAATTTGTAAAGATGGAGGAAGCTGCATCGATGCACTTCTAAACGGGTACAACAGTGTTTCTTCTTCTTCAATTTATTCAATGTGTCACTGTTACTTGTATGTTCATCTGAAGCTATTCAATTGTAATAATTATTTATTTATTTATTTATTCATTGCATTTGTCTTACTTGTATGTTTTCCTGAGGCGGCCGTTGCCCACTGGTGCAGGGATTAGTTTAGACTATACGAGGCACTATTATTGAAACTTATAAGTCCTCGATGACTGAAAGAGTAGGTATTTATAGAGATGATTTCTTGAGAAATATTTGATAGGCAAATCTCCACGTGTTAGCAGAAGACAACTCTCTATAGACTGTAAATGACTCGTTTCAAGGAAGAACGGATTTGCCTTTACAACGTTTATCGCCTAGACAAACCTATTTTGTCCGTGCAGTTCTTTCCTGTGAACTGTCCAGCGCACGTACAGGCGTAGTTGTTGACAAGGTCCGTACAGGTAGCGCCGTTCTTACAGGGAGAAGGAGCACACTCGTCGATATCTGTTAATGCAATAAAGGTAAATATTATACTGGAGCTCAACATGAGTCACGAGTGCTATGCTCAATAAAACTCTTCGTTATTCGCTAGGTATATTACCATGGTAATTCGTGCTAATGGCTGATTAATACGTTACACGAGTTTTTCTGTACACCGATTAACGAGACAAGTCGGTTACATTACTCGAAAATTACTATGGAAATATCTGCAGTATGGATTAACGAATTGTTGTTGTTGTAGTTGTTGTTATATTGTTGCTATAAGTAATGTATCGTTGTTGTCGATGTTATATCAGTGTTGTTATAACTGGGCCTGACGATAATCTATACTAGTTGAGCGAAAACGTTTGCCTTTTAAAAAGTTTAAACCTATATTTTAGCACTTTTAGCATGGATAATAATGTTTTACAAGCTGGTTTATTGTTGCTGTTCTAGCTGATCAATTGCTGTTGCTCAGTATTATGTTGTTTTGGCAGGTTTTGTGTTGTTGTTCTGGCTTTATTTTCTTCTTCTTCTTCTTCTTCTTCTTCTTCTTATTGTTCATTATGATTATGATCTGCTGCTGTTGCTGCTGTTGTTGTTGTTATGGATTGTTGTTGATGCGACTGGTTTATTAATGTAGTGTTGCTTTCTTATTGTGGTGGTTATGGCTGGTATATTACTTTTATTGCCGTTGCTGTTGTTATAGTTTTCTATTGTTGTTCTTATGCTTGGTTTATTAATGTTATTGCCGTAATGGCTGGTTTCGTGTTGTTGTCGTCGTGGTGGTTATGGCTTGTTCATTGTTATTTTTGTGGCTTGTCTATTGTTGACATTATTGTCTTTGTTATAGCTGGGTTACTATTGTTGTTATAACTTGCCTATTATTGTTTTCTAAGCTATGATTAAAAATCTGCTGTTGTTGTTATGGATTGTTTACTGTTGCTGTTGTTGCTTTGGTTAATCGGCAACTACTGTTGTTGTACGTTGCTGTTGTTGTTGTCATTCCGACTGGTATATTCTTATTGCTTTGTAAGAAATGAGGAGCCCCTATTAAAATAAGCCCTGAGGTTTCCTAGGGGCTCCCCCCTTTCTAATATTATAATTATTACTTCTATTAATATTTCTGTAATAAGTAGTGGTGAAATAATTAAATAAATTAAAATCTGGTATAGAACGGATTTGGCATTAGTGCCAAAGAAACGAAGTGTCTTTGTAATGTCGGTGATTCCATTGTTTCATTAATCTACTTCCAGCGAATCACTAAAGAAAGCAATAACACAATTGTTATTCCACCCCCAAGTATTGGGGGTGGTAATAATCTTGTAGGCGTTTTCAAATTACGTACACGTACACGCGTATGTGGGAATGTCAGGCGAGGCCTACATGTTCAGGGAGAACTTTGCACTTTTTTCTGATTCCCGCCTTCAATTTTGGAAATTTTGAGCCGAAATTTTGCAACCTCGTCTAAAATCGAATTGCGCGTCGATCTCGTTCCAGGGTGTTTTGCTCTAAAATGCACCGTTTTCGAGATATTTGATAATTTTCATTTCAGCCGTACATTTCAAACAAGAGACAAAGCAAAAGAGCTGTACATTTGAAAACTA
>JANVCJ010069238.1:0-12897 GCA_026413505.1 Epizoanthus ramosus
AAAAGACAACAACAACAACAACAACAATGTCGACGACAGTGACAATAACAATAATAATAAAAATAATAGTAATAATAACAACAACGAAAACAACAACAACAACAACAACAACAACAACAACAACGGTAGCAAGACTGACAACAGCATCAACAACATCGTCAACAACAAGAACAACAACTATCACAACAACGACAACATCGTCATAAATATTTACAACAATAACGACACTGTCGTCTGTGGTTAGGACAAAACCTGACAACGTATGCAAACCATTATACAGCAAGCTGTTCGGTTAAGACATTTCACTTCGGTTTACAGAATACAATGTGACGATTGCAACGCGACATATATTGGCGAGACTGGCAGAAACTTATGTACTCAGAGACTTTCGGAACAAAAAACAGTGACTACAAAGGGAGACCTCAAAAATCGCATTGCCGAACATCACCAAAAAGACTCTACATGACATTGACTGGGACTCTGCATAATGTTTAATACATTCCAATTACCATAAACAAAGACTTACACTAGAAAGTTGGTTCACCAACTTAGAACAGAGACCTATTAACTGCTGTAAAACACTACCCGCCCCTTACCAAAGACTCATTAGTGACGCTAAACAAGCCGAGAACACAACTACCACTAATTGGACCTACACATTAAACTAGACCGCAACGCTAATACACCATTAACAATATAAATACCGCCTACATGACTAATATTGCTCTATTGACTCTGAAGATGACTTCCACACAGGTTGTCGAAACGTCAATCACCGACAACAGTCCTTCTCAGGACTACACAAACCCGGACGATCACTCTACTGCAAACATACTTTTATTTATCGAACCTTCAGGTTCGGACGAGATATCTCTTTTTAAATACGGACACATCTCCACTGCGGACACATCGCCGAATCTCGAAACATGCTCATTTATTTGTGCTCTTAGGAAAAAAGACCTCCATAAGACGGACTCTTCTCTGTCGCAGACACATCGCTGGGTCTCGAAAAAATGCTCATTTATTTCCGCACTTAGGAAAAAAGACCTCCATAAGACGGACTCTTCTCTGTCGCAGACACATCGCTGGGTCTCAAAAAATGCTCATTTATTTCCGCACTTAGGCAAAAAGACCTCCATAAGACGGACTCTTCTCTGTCGCAGACACATCGCTGGGTCTCGAAAAAAATGCTTATTTATTTCCGCACTTAGGAAAAAAGACCTCCATAAGACAGACTCTTCTCTGTCGCAGACACATCGCCGGGTCTCGAAAAAATGCTCATTTATTTCCGCACTTAGGAAAAAAGACCTCCATAAGACGGACTCTTCTCTGTTGCGGATAAATTCATTACAAAGTTGTACATTTGCTCATTATCGTCTTGGTAAAAAAACATCTTAATAACCGAATGTCTACAACTGTCAAACTGATTGCAATTGTTGTTAACGTTGCAATCGCTGCGGAAGATATTGGTAATCCTATAAATTCTACACATTCGGTATATTATTAATATTATTATTATTAATCGTTATAATAAATAACCTAGAAATATTTTCAGTGGCCAAACAGCCAACTTTATATTCTTATTTAAAAATATTAAATACTAATAAATGATGAATATTATGTATTATTCGAATTAAATATTAGATATAAAAATGAATATATTCAGAATTTCTTTTCTACTTTTTCTGTTAGAATTGCCAGTTGGTCTTGATTTCCAATTACAGCGCAATGTTTTCAGTCACGTTGCCTGCTTGGCAACACATGATGACATTTCCCAGCTAACATTAACAGGGCGCTTAATTCTCTCTCTGTTTGTTACCATAATGTTTGCAGCAAAAAAGTGAATATATCTTTCTTGATTCCGGTCGTAGCGTAAATATTTACAGAACAAGCCCGGTGAGAGATGAACGAAACGATAATTAAACTGATCATCGGCAAGGTATCTGGGTTTGTACTCAATCTTTGTCACGTGCTTAGAGTAACGTAGAAGCAATTACATAAGGATTTTCTTCTGTGTAGCTAGCGATCACAGTAATATCTTTTCGCGATTAGGCGTCACAGATTCTTCTTTCTTATTAACTACAACTGAAATAAAACTCTGTGACTCGAAACGTTATTCAATACAATACGTCCCAATTCGCTAGAAACTGAGGAAATTCTATTTGCGAACGTTTCCCCCATATCGGAACATCCTAAACACTAGTATAAACAATCCACTCACGAATCGAAATTACAAAAAAAAGTCAATAAACCAGAAAAAATGAACTTGCTTAGTTGTACTTTGCAATAGAATGTCTTGTCTATATTTGAAGTTTAAAATTGCTAAAATCATATGAAAATCAACTGCTATTATTTTAAATTTCTTAATCGTTCAATTCATGTCTTTAGTATAAAACATATATGTATTAATGCTACCTGGCGTTGCACATAGATTAAACAAATTCTCTACTGTAAAGATTGAAACGTAGGAAGACCCACAGACGAATCGTTTCCTTACTTTTGAATAACACATATAATTAGTAAACGTCTCAGTCGCTCTATCTACTATATATTCATAACCACCAGAATAAGAGAAGCATGCAAAGTCGAATGATATTATTTAACGATTTAAGCAAATAAAATCTGTTTTTCTCTCAACGTTTAGCCATATCTTTAGAAATTCATACAATTTTAGAGCTGAAATGAAAACTAGATTGTCAAATAACTGCAAGGTATTCCTAAATTCAGTCTTACCTTGTAAGAATGACTTTATGAGCTGCTGTAAGTTACATCTCGTGATTGTTGTAAGGCAAAGTTTAAGGAAAATGTTGAGGCTATCCTTCCTTTGATTTCACAAACGTCACATCTTGTTTTCTACTGATTGACAAGCCGTCTAACTAAGCGTTTGATAATTCTGTGATATATATTCACCTGTAGTAAGTAAACACGATGTTTAACTTAGAATATTAAAATTTTTGTTTTACGTGTGTTTGGCTAAATAGAAAAATTCAGTGCGAACAGTAGCTTTACAATAGCTTTGCACTTTGGCAATTATAATTCTTACTCCCATTCAGACTCCACAAACGGTGTGCGGGTTGTAGAAAATAATAAATTAAGAAGGATCGCATTTAATCAATTGCCTAGTACTGTGCAAATAAAAGAAGAACAGTTATTTCAAATGTAAAATTTCCTATATGTGGAGGAGCTTGGAATAACTGTATACTAAATTGTGAAAATTACTTATGCGATATCAATCAACGTTGAACCATGATACAGTTGATTAATATCACAAAAATTACGAATATATTGTACATTGTCACCTACTTTAGAATATATAAGTACCAGTGAACTCTACGGTAATAACAAAATACAGTTTAAGGCCTTTTAACATTTCACAACCACATATTTATTCCAACTTCGACTGAAAAATAATGCACGTACTTGTTAATCGTACAGAGATGCGAAGATTACAGAGTACGAGTTATCAGGAAAATATTTACTTTGTCGACTTGGATAAAACATAACAACGAAAAATTCCGCGCTGCATAATTGTAGAAGCTCCACCATTGACCAATTCATCATCTTTCTCATCTTTTTATTATGTTAGTCAATTCATTTTTCGTAATTTTGCAATTTGATGATTTAGTTGGTATTTATACTGTGTTTTACAAGAAAAGTACAGATGAAATTAGTTAAAATCGATACATCTACGCAATTATTGCACTGCAAAACTAACGCCTATTTTCAGGATGATTTCGTTTGTTCTGCGTTGGCCAATTTGCAAAGTGTTGGGATTGACAATCAAAATTCAAAATTGCGTATGATATGAACGGCTGAACGAGAAGCCGATCAAGGTTTCAAACGTTGATTGACATTTTGGAATTGAATAATACGCAAAGGATCGACAAGTAGACCGCAAACACATTGTGGCCACTCCAATGTTTTTAGACATTAAAGCTTGTGATGTGTACGTTGCACTACACTAATGACATTATAGCTTGAAAGCTGAAAATATGGCCATTCTGGACTGAATTCAATTTATTGTCGCTATATTACTCAAACGAAAAGTGGATTCATGCATCGGCAAAAACAGACAATTAGGCAAATGTACCTGAAGAAAGAATACAGCAAACTGTCTCAGTCAGGAAACACATTAGGATAGCTTTCAGTAATGACAAGTTTTTTTAATTGCAAGAACAGAATCATTCCCATTATCTTGTATCAACAAGGTGTATAAGAAAAGTAAGAACAAATCATTAGACATATGCACGTCGCCTTGACGAACAATAAGTTTAATATCCATTCAGTTGAAGACTAATTGTATTTTCTTTCCTTAAATTTAAACCAATATCGCTTAGATACATGATGTATATGCACACGCTTTGAAGTTATCGTGGACGAATAATGAAAATGTTTGAAACATAAGAATTTAAGAACACCATTTAACTTCTTTGCAATTGCTTTACATACCAGTTATCACTTTTGCAAAGAGAATGGTATTTTTAAATAAATAAATTAATTAAAATTTACTGATACTTTATATCCGAAATATATTTTACTAACCAGGTACCTTGATGACGCATTCCCTTCAAACAGGAAAAGCTGCCCGATCGAATTTCCTAAAATTTTCAATTTGAGCACGTTTCAGCTGACTAATTTACACAATGTAATTGAAAATCTCTTAAATGCGTTTCCGATTTCTAATAGTCGGAAATCATATTGTAGTGTTAGTTAAGTCAAACAGATATAGAGAAAAACAGTTATGCTATATGGACAGATGTAACAAGTGCAGGAAGTGTTGTAGACATCGCAGGTAAAATCTTTATTGTTATTACGTCACATATAGTTTACTTTTGCAACTGAAAACACAACTGTAAAATCATTTCTTACCTGATAACAAAGTTGTAAAGGATTCGGTAATTTTACTTCAGTAGAACCCTAATACTTTTTATTTATTATCTTGGAGTATCTGGTGTAAAAAATAGCAGGGATAGGCCCCTGGAGCTTTCCCACATGTTTGCTGATATGTCTTACATTTCATGTTTTACTGAGACAGTCAACTTAATTGCAAATTGATACTTTTACACCTACGTTTGAGTGTATATCGATATCAACGAGAGACGTGTTTCACTACCTATCTGGTATTCATTGATGATAATAAAGGAAATGCTGTGCAAAGATGAGAATGATGATGGATGATGTCAATCATGAGGATGCGGATCATTGTGCTGCTGCTAATGGCAACGACAACGTCACAAGGCTGAGATTCGTTGTGATGATGATGATTATGATGATGGTAATGGCAATGGTATGAGGACGGTAATGCTATGAAGATCAGGACCACTGTAATGATGACCAGATGACGATGTTGATGTTGATAGGATGGTATTGCTATGGGGATATGGGTCGTTGTGTTGATGCTGCTACTGATGATGGTAATGGCAATGCTATGAGGACAGCAATACTATGAAGATGAGAATCGCTGTAATGATCACGATGTTGATGTTGATGGTATGGCATTGCTATGGGAATATAGGTGGTTGTGTTCTTGTTGTTGTTGGTGCTGCTGCTGCTGCTGATGATGATGATGGTAATGGCAATGCTATGAGGACAGTAATACTGTGAAGATAAGGATCCCTGTAGCTCCCTGTAATGATGACCAGATGACAATGTTGATGTTGATGGTATGGTATGGTATTGCTATGGGGATATGGGTCGCTGTGTTGTTGATGCTGCTGCGGCTGCTGCTGCTGCTGATTATGATGATGATGATGGTGGTAATGGCAATGCTATGAGGACAGTAATACTATTGAAGATAAGGATCCCTGTAATGATGACCAGATGCCAATGTTGATGTTAATGGTATGGTATTGCTATGGGGATATGAGTCGTTGTGTTGTTGACGCTGCTGTTGCTGTTGCTGCTGCTGATGGTAATGGTAATGGCAATGCTATGAGGACAGTAATACTATTGAAGATAAGGATCCCTGTAATGATGACCAGATGACGATGTTGATGTTAATGGTATGGTATTGCTATGGGGATATGGGTCGTTGTGTTGTTGATGCTGCTGCTGCTGCTGCTGCTGCTGCTGCTGCTGATGGTAATGGTAATGACAATGCTATGAGGACAGCAATACTATGAAGATGAGGATCGCTGTAATGACCACGATGTTGATGGTGATACTAATGGTAATAGTATATGGATGAAGATTGTTGTGATATGACGACGATGATGTTAATAATAATAGTAATAATAAAAATAATAATAATCAACATTTATATAGCGCTGTTTCTACTGCAATCCAGCAGCGCTTTACAATATATAAAATTCATTAATTACAACTGTTTACATGTAATATTACGTAACAAAAGATTAGTTAATGAGATTGATGATGATGATGATGATGATGATGATGATGATGATGATGATGGTGGTTGTACGGCATTGCTATCGGGATAAGGATCGTTGTGATGATGGTGGTGAAGATGAAGATAAAGATGATGATGATAATGGAAATGCTATGTGGATGAGGATCGTGATGATGATGATGATGATGATGATGATGATGATAATAAAATAATAAATAAAATCAAATAAATACTATGTTTAACGTGGATACACACTTAGACTCCAGCCAGTTTACAGGTGGTCCACGAAATCAATGAAATAATAATGAAATGAAGCTAAAGGGTTAAAATCCCCAACTGGCATGAGGCACTCCAGCTGGCTATTTACAAACGTGGCCCTGAGCTGGGCTTGAACTCGGGATCACCGGGTACTAACTGTATTTTCGCATGATTAGGATAATGAACTGACCAATGATAGAGTAGTTGAGCTTAGTTATTGCCCGATATTCACGACGCAAGCGCTGAAATGTTTCATTAATTTCTTATCGTCAACACTCTTTCTCTAAATATCGATATCGCTCTTGAATCTTTTCACTATGTGAGTAATAGGTTAATTTACTGTTTGTTGTCCCTTTAGTTATGAAATCTCGCAGTTTTATGGGTTTTTGCATTATTGCGAAGATTTTCCCTCGTGTTTACAAAATGATGTATTATGCGTTATAGAACAGATTTTGCATGTGTCAAAAGCTCATATCTTGTCAATGTATCGTCTTTACTTCACGATTCCATTGGTTCATTCATTTACTTCCAGCCAATCAAGAATGGAATCTATGACACTATTGTTCTTCAGCCAATCACGCTTGAGAGTAATGACCAAACGTTATAAGCAACACTCGCACTGCATTTTGGCGCCTCAACCCTGCTACGCTCTCCATTTTCGCACCATATAACAACCACCAAATCGACTGATCTGAATGTACTGCTGAATTTATTATAAAATGTATTGTAGTGTATATATATTTGTTTTTGGTTTGTATTCGACATTCATGTGAAACGTGTTCCAGTTTTATTATTATTATTATTATTATTACTTTATTGTTATTGTTATTGTTATTTGGTTTATTGCCACAATTTTGATCAGTCTGATGTTATAATAAGTTACTCAAAATAAGTCCAACAATTTAGACGGTGAAAAAATATTTTGGCAAAGAATAGCATCAAGAAAAACTGGCAGCACAATTGCTTTTGGATTTACTTTTTAGTTTAGGAGATAGATGAATATTTTTAATATTTTACTAATTAATACTCGAAAGAGTGTTTCGTGACATACTAGACACCTCAAACTTGAGTTAAGAAAACTCCACAGATTACGCGTCGTTTTGCCAACTCAGTTCCTGGTGCTTGAAATGTGATGAAACACCCCTTCTCGTGTTTGATATATTAATTAAAAAATAAATGGACTCTTACCGAAATCTCTGTTAGCTTCCAGTGAAAAGGCAAGTATCAGTGAACGGTTGAGATAATACTTGTAAGCGCTGATGCTTTTCAAAGTGGAGCCAGCTGCAAGCGCGACTGAATATAAAACATACCTGTTCTGCCGTATTTAAACATTAAACACGTCATTGTCGATCATTGTCATGTCGTATACACTTTACGTGTTCTTAAAGTGTCACTTTCTGATCTCTTTAGCGTTAATTTGTTCGGTATGGCATTGTGAAATTTACTTTCGAACCTATTATGAGTTACATCCAGCAGCGTTTCCCAAAATCACGTCTGAAAAAGCTATTCTTAAACATTAAAACATGCTTAAACATGCTTAAAGCAGTCACAACTCTTCAACTGGTTTTCATCTTACTCTAACGTGATGTCTGTTCCCCAAATTGTTCTCGCAATAACATCACAGTGACGTATTTATATGGTTAATTTCAACTCTGTGATAGCTTTTTGGCATTTATCCCGGCATTTATCAGTAAAATTATGTCAACAAATATTCAAATATTAAACAAAACTGACGAAATATTTCAGCTAAATATCAATATTACCATTAGAAAAACAACTTGTGTCTAACAAATTATTTTTACTCGCGTCTCTATTTTCGAAGACTAGCCGTCGTCTACAAGAAAATGTTCCTGAGAATTCTAACAAGACATATAAATGTGAAAATAATTCATTTGCTTATAGATCACATGGAGCAGAACTTATTGACTGGTTACGCATCCCCCTATATAAATTGTTGACCAATAAAGTTGAATTCTTACATCGACAAGCTGTATTATATTAGGAAATATTCCTGCATGATCGAATCATCTAATTTAAGATCCTTGGATTGTATGTGTTACGACTCCACTCCAACTACACGTTTTTGTATAAGAACAACTTCAAAATCTCATAGTCTCAATTGCCCAAAGTTTAAGAAAAAGTTTTGAAATAATATGGATCTGTGTTTTCAAATAAAATACTGACATTCAAAACCTAGCTTATAAGCAATGAAACACAATCATTTTCCTTTTAAACTAGACAATATCGAGCAATGGCTGGTTCGAATTTCGGCTATAATTTAATATATAAGTATTCGATGCTATTGGGGCATATTTCGTAGTTTTGTGTTCTTACAAAAGAACACTTTAGGCTGAACAATGAGGCTCGGTTCTTCTCAGTAAAGAAGCGTGTACCCGACCGGGCCCTGGTCACTTGTTTGGTTTTGTTGTCTTTGCCGTTTGTTTGTAAAGTAGCGGAAAGTTGCTAAGATGAGTTGTAATTCTGGGCCCAGTTGTTCCAAAGATGGTTAACTTTAATCCTGGAATAAGCCAAATTCAAAAAGCAATTTCTTCACGTTGGACTATTGTTCAAAAAACCCAAAATGGCAGGCCAAACCAATCTTACTATTAGGTAGTAAACGGTAAATACAAACATGGAATAAGCATATAACCCTGGGTTAGTGTTAATCGGCTTTTGAACAACTGGGCCCTGTAATATTTATATAACGGTGGCAGAAATCCAGGTATCGAATCAAAACGACCTCGAAAGTATCAGTAAACAAGATGAGTTTCAAAATCCAACATGTTCGCCATACATATTCCGGATTTGAACAATGTATATGTTTACCTCTCGGCGGAACCGGGCGAATTTATATGGATTAGTATCGTCTGACCTATCGAAATTGGTATATATGATCCTCAGTCGCGATTTCAGAGTCGTTTGAGAAGTGCAAGAATTGTGCGAGCATCGGATCCAATTTGTGTAGTTCTATATACTGGGTCGGCATCGTGCAAAGTTCCAGTTTTGTACCAACTGCACAGTCTGCAAACTAGGAATTTGGCACTAGTTAAAAAATGGCTCAGCAATGTCTCCCTATATTTAACTGATGCTTAGGCTTGTTCCTAACGTTTATAACGTCTTGCGCCGAACTGTTGGACTCGTGGCGGCGAATCACGATACGCCTTGCAAAACTCTTGCTCAAACTGCAAGCAAGGTCTCCGCAAAGTCCCTTTTTGTATACAGCTTTTTAGCAGCACTTCGGTCACTTTTATTTGTCAGGCGAAGGACTGCCAAATTAGAATTTTCTTGTCTGTTAGGTAACCATGTGACAGTGTTGTCGCGCGGCATTTTAAAGAACCTAGTTAGTGGTCGCTGGTTTTGCCGTCAGGTTTTTGTCGGGTTTGATTTTATCTGAAAAGTGACAGAAAAGTTACAAGATAGCTAAGGAAAAGAAAGCTCGAAATAGGGGAGACACATTCATGAAGACCGAGAACAAGGTTATATACAGTACGGAGTGAAAGTAGGCTTATCAAAACTGGTTATAACCAAAATCGTGGTGGCTGTATATTCGGGCTGTATAAAGGACGACATCACAGCCCCTTGTCCTGCTGAAAACATACCAAACAGGTCAT
Organism: Epizoanthus ramosus; assembly: GCA_026413505.1. NCBI lineage: Eukaryota > Metazoa > Cnidaria > Anthozoa > Zoantharia > Epizoanthidae > Epizoanthus > Epizoanthus ramosus. The sequence continues at coordinate 10,219 of JANVCJ010069238.1, forward strand.
CGTTTAATAAAAAGTTGCTTGTCATCAACATGCATGTTCTATTGTGTTTGCTCCACACTCAGACTGATTTGGAACTCATAAATCTTTCTGCAAATCGCATATTACATAAAACTTTAACAAATGCCAAAGTTCTTTTAAGCGTTGATAGAAAACAGAGCTGAAAGGAGTATTTCCTTTTAGTTTTGCCGTTTTTTAATATTTGGGGTTTTGTACAATAAAACTGGGACAGTCGCGAAACGTAAAACTGAAAAAGGAATGGACTGGTATTGAGCAAAGCCGAAAATCCGGTCGAGTTCAGAACTCATGAATGATCTCACATACATTATCTGTGCATTAATCTGAAAACTGACTTGTAGTTACATGACGGCACTGCTTTAATACTTCAAATGTAGTGAAAATCGTATCCTATTGGCTGCTCGGCCGAGCTGGGAAAGATAAGATAAGAGCTGTTCTCTCCCGTGCAATCGAACTGCCATTAAAAGTTTTATTGCTCTTCTTTATATCACACAGCACTGAAGATTTCCCAGAATAAAACGGCCTGATTGAGAATATATATGGCCGTACCGGTTCCAACATTGCTTTCCCGCAAAAGATCAGCTGTTTCGCCCATTGTGAGACTGACAATATACTTCGTACAACGTTTAACAACTTCTCTTTGTTGTCGCCACAGAAAGTTCCCAATAAAAGCATCACTTGCCTGCGGAAAGTCGGCAATTTCTTCGGTCAAAAGACACCTGTATGAGCAACCTCTACCTGACCGTAGAAACATTCTCTGTAACACAGTCAGTAAAGAGTCATATTTAAATCACTGAGTATATACACATATCTTTTCGATGACAAATCGAACAGTTCAGTCACTCGAGTAAAGAGCACACCCCTCATGCTAAAATAATTTGTGCACAATTTGAAACCATAGAGAAACTGATTATGCATTGAAACACTTACTTATTTAAAATATACTTACTCACAAACTGTCCCGGGAGGAGTACCATCAGCCGTTATTGTGAAAGTTTTCCATCCCATATCAATATATCAGTAACTCGAATAATTTATTCAGGATTTACATTAGGTTGAAGGTCTATCAGCAGTGGACTATTCCAGTTCTGCTTTACGTATTCAAATTCATAACTAAATTGCTCCAACGCACTTTATAGCGGATGAGGAAATTAAATTTCTTCTTTCGTTTACAAACGTTGATATAATTTCTAGTAAACTGTTAATTCCCAATTTATCTGCCGAGAAAGGCCATAACACTGTTTATCCATCATATGACACATCGATATAGTGGTGATTTGATACCCATTTGTACCATGAATAAAACATAATTCATATTTTTATAAATGTACAAGTTTTTAGCAAAATAAACAATTACAAAAACTGTTCTAATTTCGAAATTTAAAATTGCGTCAAACGGTAGCGTAAGTACGAGTCGTTAAAGGAAAATTTTTAATGCTTACGGATATCACAACAAGATTCTAATTTAAAACTTTATTCTAATGGTTATTAAAAAGAGCTGTCGATAAGAAAATATACTTCAATTGTTACTCATTATGTATTCATTCATGTATTATCGACACGTCAATCTATAGAATAAAGCATACGTTTTGTTCAGTTAATATTAACTCTGGTAAATTCCGTTTTCTTCAGAATTTAATTAAATCGTACAAAACTAAGTACTTATTAAAAATAGAAATTCCTCAATCAAAATTAAGAACTTGTTAAACTGAACTGTGGCCAAAGTCTCTGCATCGAACCGTTATTATTTTCTTTACATGTTTTTGAGACACTTTTTAAATAAGACCTTTTTTAACATTAAAATGACCTAAACGCGTGCAAATTATATTTATGCTTAAAGCCTTCTTCAGTAACATACTCCAGATCAGCGCTCCAGTAAGCGCCGAGGCGTTTATTAATATTTTTAGTTTCTGAGATGGCGCTTATTAGATACGGGCGTTAATTAGAGACAGGCGTTCATTACATTTCTTTAAAAAAATACAACGAATAGAAATATGTGTTCTTAAACGATCAGTAAGGCCTCCTTGAACATACCGTCGACTCGGGCCAACAAATTTCGCATCACTAGAGTTCCATGTTTTCCTGGAACTTTTGCGCGTTATTACTTGTTGTCCTACAAGTCTGCTGTCACATACTTTATCAATTGACCATAATAAAAAAGATGGCGGCTTTACATTTAACCACAATACCTTGCGAATCTAACACAACAAATAGGCTCATAGAAAGCCATATATTTTTTGGAAATTCGTTCCTGTACTAAAAACATTCTGAGTGCTAGTTTTGAAGTTTTTAGGACCTTTCAGTACATTTTTATGAGTGTTTTTAGTGTTTTCGGGTGCTAAGTATGTTATGGATAAATCTACCAGTCGCCATCTTTTTATCTTTTTTCATCTTATTATATCAATTGTAGGACCTTTTGGAACGAACATGCACTGTTCCTGTATGAAATATTTATTGTAATTGTGACTAATAATTACATTAATTTTCCAATATATTTAATACAGAACGGTACCAGCAAAGTAAATAACACTACAGTTCTTTCTCCAAGTTACGTATAAAATCATTTAGAAGAGAGGTAATATGAACGTTTATTATATGACAACTCTGATTTCTAGGGCCAATAACCAAATCACGCGCTCTGATTGGCTGAAACTTAGGTCCATA
>JANVCJ010069249.1:0-12896 GCA_026413505.1 Epizoanthus ramosus
CATACAAGTCGTAGGTGATTTACTACATTAAGATTGCCTGTACAAGCCTTTCCTGTTTGTCTCAACACATCCACAATATGTCTCTTTCTCTTTGGATACCTCTTTTTTCTTAAGTCATTTGCCACAAGTGGCAAGAATCTGGGCCCGACACTCAAATTTTGAAGGTAGTTGTTGTCAACCATTGTGATATTTGAAGCGTGACTTCGTTTGTCTCTAATTTGATGCAAACCAAACTCAATTGGGGTCATTCGTTGCTAAGTTATGGCTACCGTGTGGCAGATTAATGTAATGCTGACAATTTTTCTCTAACTAAAAAAATGACAAGATTATCACCAATTTGGAGGGTTTCTAGTCATGGTTAGAGCTTACAAACTTTTTAGTATTGCTAATACATGTATACCCTTTCCAGACACTTTAGGTGCATAAAAGTGAAAGAATTTCAAGAATTTAAAATCATCACTTAAGCTGTTTTTGCACACAGCTCTTCAATAAATTATTAGTATTTGTTATTATTATTATTATTATTATTTATTATTATTATTATTATTATTATCATCATCAGCAGCAGTTTTGCTTCTGTGTCAAAATATGTAACTATAGCAGTATTAATTCTACCGAAAATTTGTGCATTTAATGGTACTGACATGCATATCCAAGTTCTTGGCTCCAATAAGTTATGAGATGTACGGTACCTCTTTAGCTATTAATGCAAATGCAGGCCTCAGTGGTGCTGTTGGTCTCAGGCGAGTTAAATCCCATTTGCCTTTCCTACGTGGGGTTCTGGGTGCAGAACTGAGCTGAGAAATCTCTGTGGTTGCAGAGGGAGATGCAGACATTGACCTCTTGGTAAATTCCGCTGGCAACTAAAACAAATATAATTATGATCAATAAAATTATTAAACTCCAATAGATGCAGTTATCAACAGCCTAATTCCCTATCAACATTATATTTACTGGTACATGCAGATTCATTTTCTGTTATGTGTTATATTTCAGCAGGATTGCACTATAAACGCTGCTTAGCTTGAATAGCCCTTATGGCAAATCTAAGCAGCGATCACCCCTATCCTGTCTTAAGTCAATACCTTACATGTACGCTTAGCATTATCATTCTTACGATATTATTTATTAATATCTTATTTATCATTCTACTTAAATAATATTCATTTATTGTATTATTGTGTAATTACATGTAATTGTAGAGTAAAAATAAAGATTGATTGATTGATTGACTCATACAAATTGCAATTTCAATTTTAAATTTATCAAACTGTAAATTCAATTAGTGTAACTAAATAAAATATGTAGTAGTTGTTGTTGTTGTTGTTGTCAATGGCATTCTAGCCCACTTTCATCTGATTACGCAAGTTAGATGTTGATAATCTCTCTGAAGATGGAATTCTAAAAAATAATTTATTTTCTGTTGGCGAGCAGACAATAAGAGCCCTTTACTTACTGGTGATGCAGATGAAATGGGAAGGCTCACTGATCCTGAACTCTTGATTATATGCGTTGAACCAGGGGGAGAACCACTCGAGTCACTGTGGGGAGGGGTGGGTTGCTTCTCTCCCTTGCCAGGGGGTGGAGTAAGTCTTTCCCTCCAAGGTGATGGTACTGCACTATGTGGTGAGCTCTGGAAACTCATTGGGCTTGCAACACTGGGGCTTTGGCCAGGCAGTAATGCTTCTAGCCATGCATTCTTTTCACGAGTATGATTCGTGCTTAGCTTCATCACTGTACTATTAACTGCAGTAGACAATAAATAGACGTTAGCATATACCCAACCAGTGAATAGTGTTTTTCACGCGCTGTGATTGGATCGTAAGCGCATGCGGCAGCTTGCTGATTGGGTATATGCTAACCTAATTATTCACCTCAGTGTTGGTGAAAGCGCAGGATATTCACCTCCACTTCGGTGAATAATTACTAGATATTACATGGTAGCACGGAGATACAATTTTTATCTTCAAGTGTTGACAATATCCTCACGAGTGAGCAAAGCCATGTTATTATTCACTAGGCCATAAATGTCAGAAAATCTTTGGAAATCTTCCGAAATTTTCTGAATATTTTCAGAAACAGTCAAAAATGCTTGGAAAGTATTTTTTAACATATATTTGGAAATTTTTCAAAAAATTCCGAAAATCTTCGGGAAAACTTTGGATATCTTCGGAAAATGTTCAGAGATGATCAGAAGTTAGATGTCTACTGCCACACTAGGGTGACAAGGTGGCTGCAGCTTTTAAATTACTACAGAGTGCTACAGAGGGAAAATTGAACATTATTTTTCACATGTGATTAAATATGATAATATTAAATATCCTAAAATTCCGTGAGAAATATTTCCAGTATAACACAGGATTCCACAATTTGCAACAGCTCTGAAGCTGGAGGCTTAGGTACTACACACTTTTGGCTTTTTATTATAATTATTAGTTATTTGCACTGCACACAGCCCAATTGCCCTATTTCATTATTACGTCATAGGATTCTTCAATGTAACAAACAAAATGTGATTTATTTTCCTGATAAAGGTTCAAACTCGCCAGCTTTATGTTACATCTGATTGGTACGATCAAACGAACAATGAAATGTAGTAACAAATTTATTTCACGGCTTTGTTGGTGTCGGAACTGAGCTGAAATGTGGTTTGTTTACATTTTGTTTTGCCCCACTTCAATCCCACAATGCAACAGTAACACAGATTTTTAAAGTCCAAAATCAAAGGAGACTTCACAAATTTCATTCAGAAAATTAATTGAAATGTACAGAAACAATGGTTTACTTTTCTTAAAATCAATAAATCGCAGCTTGTTTGCGTATTATTTGAGTTTGTATGAAATGTAAACAAACTGTGACATAATAGTGAAATAGGGCAATTACCAATACTATACAACCATTCAGTCAACTTGGACACAAAAATTATGATATCCACTTTTTGACTTTTGTGGCATTTTTCTTCTAGTTTGCTCACTCTCAAATGTCCTGAACTTTCCCTGATGTTTGGTGTTTTACAAATTCCCTGAGTTTTCCCTGACTGAAAAAAACTGTAACTCACTGTTCACTGATTACCAAAAAAGCTGGGAACCCTGCAACAGTAAATATACCAGTTTGATTCTCAGAGACCAGTATAAACTCACCTTTTAATTCAAAGGCATTCAAAATTCCTTCTGTATCTTCAAGTGACCGAACTGTAAGACCTGTAAGGTCGTACTTTTTCTACAGGAAAAGAAAAGCAGTTCAAAGAACCAATTATAAATTGATAGTCCATACAACACAAAACTTTAAATAAACTACAGACCAAACCCCTTGAAATAGTAGTTTCGATAAAATCTTGATTAATAATATTAATTTTATGATTTTATATCTATAGATTCTTTATGAGCATATCCATATGGAAAGGCGCAATATAAATGTGTACCACTTTACAATATATCATAGTACATGACACTGTTTTAAACCTCAGTGCACAGAACGTATCAGTTGATAATAAATTATCCTTTTCATGTTAAATCTTGCATTGACCTCTATCCGCCCATGGTGCGGATTCATTGATTCACAATGAATACACACAAGCAACATAAATTATATACTATAGATCACGTACACGTAAGCCATTGGATTAACAATAATAAAAATTAATATGCATAACACATAAAACATTACATGTATGCACCCCAAATGTTGCCTAGCTTTCCAAAACTCATCCTTAAGCAAACAAAATAAATATAAAATTACTTTTAAATGTTATTAGATTCACAATACTTGCATTCATGAATTTATTATTTTCTACAAATAGATTTAATCTGATAACTTGACAAAGAACCATCTGTTGCATTGAAAGAGAGATTTCTATCTTGAAATTTACTAACTGACACAGAAACAGAGAAATTTTCCATTTAAATGAAAGTAGCATTTGGTAGCAGTGAAACAAAACAGTTTCTAAACAAGTGGTTTGTTATCACAGACACAAAGTAAATTTCCATTTAAATGAAAGTAGCATTTTGGTAGCATCAAAATAAAACACAGTTTCTAAACAAGTGGTTAAAAACACCAAGATATCAAGCCATACATAATGATTTGTGGCAAATAAAAATAACAATTGTTGTCAACAAACAGCAGGTGACACTGCATACTCTGACAGACCTAGGGCAAACTGTGTGGCAGACAGCGCTGCAGTTCTCTTTCAGATCACTCGGCCAACTCTTAAACACTGTACATTAATTTTGTATTTGAAAAAAAACATATATTTTCTGACAATATCTAGATTAAAAACTAGCACTCGGGCAAGGAATGAGAACAAAACAAAACTGAGTGGAAATCTATACTGGACAATAACTCACATAGCCACACTGATCACATAAGAGTATCCCATCAAGAATATTTTCAGTGACCAGTTGTGAAATTACGGTAATACAGAATGTCATTAAAATTTCTGCTACATTTAATAAATTATATACATGACTGTAGAGTGTGTTTTTGATATTTTTAGAGATTTGTATGTGCTAACAATTTGATAAAAGACAAAGTTATGAGGTAGTATTATTCTGATTAAATTGTTAAATCTCCTGGTCATCAGAATATTAAAGCAAGTAGAAAGAGAATGCTATGAGAGCTCTGATAAAATTAGGTTGCTCATAAACTCATAATGGGTTCTATAAAATAACCTTTCGACTCTAGGGAATGTATATTGCGATTTAGGATTTTAAATGCCAAACTATAAAAAAGACTATCAGTGATCAATAATAACTTCTATCTGAATTCATGCCCCATATAGAATTATAATGTGCAGGGTACCCCCAAAGAACAAATTAGATTTTGTGTAAAGAACCATTCCTGAAGGTAACTACATTTAACAAGACAATTTAATTTTAGAGTTTTATTGCCATTGTATTGTATTGTATTTTATACCTGAATTGTAAACAGTTTGTAAATAGTTACTGAAAAGCCTTATGAGGATGTCACTATTAAAGTTATTATTATTATTATTAATCTTTATTTAGGTATAGTTGTGTCACGTCATACTTTATGTACTCCAAAAATGAAACTCACCTCGAAGCAATAACCACTAAGTTTTGCGCCAACTGACAAAACAACAAGATATGTGGGAAACAGAAGGAAATATCTCTCCCTCACTTCCTAGAAAAACAAAACGGAGGAACAAAAAAATGATGACAGGAAAAATAATATGGAACAGTAGGCTGATAACATGTACAGTGTAGCCTGAGTAGGCTAAAGATATACACAAACTACTTTGATATTTTCTATACAAATACAGTGTTTCTGATCATCTGTGAAGCTAGGCAGTCAATGTTTTAGAAGACTTGCTGTTGCCTAGCTGGTATTCAGATGGCTGGGAAGCAGTAGAAGGTACAACACACAGCAGTGACCATGAACGTAATGTACATGTATGTCGGTTCGCAACTCTGCCACTTTGTTCACCCAAGATACAGCAGATCTTAAATTTTGCAGGAGTTTATATTTGCAGGGATGATTTTTCACTACCAGTAAATCCCCAAAATCTGAAAAATTATGAATGAATCCCTGGAAACACTTCCTGCCACACAGTAAATATCAACTGTGTTGCTTTCTATCTTTGGAATCAGGACAAATTCAAACATACATTCCTCATGGTATTTATTTTGTTCGGCAGAACCACTTCCATATTGATCAAGTGTGAACACCTAGATGCTGTGAAATAAACTTTTTTAATGGGGTACAAACACATGCTCCCCAAGACAGTCTTCCAAACTTGACTTAAACACTGTCAGATCTTCCAACTCTCACGGTTTCAGGTGTTATCTCACGGTTTCAGTTGTTATCTCATGGTCTCGTCATTTATCCTCTAAATCTCATGATTTTCCAAATCAAATGAGTTCTTAATCGAATACAGCCCAAAATGAAACATGTGTGTTACTTTATACATTTTTGGTACTTGTAGCAGTTCGCTCATCGAATTCCCTCTTTGAATAATGTGTGCTTTGCTTTGAGTGGCCATGTTTCACGGGGGAAATCTGGGGCAAGCTCTTTTTGGACCTCGATCTGATGCTCAGTCAGAGCACAAAAGCCCCTGTGAAGAAAGCTTTGTTCCTCATTTTCAAGTATTTTGATCATTTTGGTAGTTTGATCAAGGTTTTTTGGGGAATTTTTGAAACCTCAATGTTTAGGAGTTTCAGAGGTTGGAAGGTCTGTATTGTACATGTAGGTGATCAATACAAACAGCTTACTTGATTTAATGGCAGCTATACTTGACTGGCCAATATATCAATATTAATCAAAGGGTTTAACTTTCAATACAATATTACAAAATTCAAAGCCAATGATCTTGTACAATACCAGGCCTCTGAGTTGCAACATCATATGCAAATCTGTGTGGGTACCCTATGGCATTATTTTGTTTCTGTTCCTCCTCTTTTGTGCTGCTTTGTGATGATAAAACACAGGCAACTCAGAGGTAAGGAGGTAAACAAAGTACATAGAGTTTTCCTCTTACTCATTTCATGAAGGACAGCGACTGTGAACAAATCTGCCTGCACAGTCATACGAAACAAAGAAAATCTAACATGGTCAAATCTCAATACAAATACTAATTCTCCAACTCATGCAAAATTGATACCAATTGTTTCCATTCGTATGTACCTTTTAATTAAACTATATAATTTATGTACAATGCATTTCCTCCAAATTGGAAAACTCTAAATCATGGTAGGGGACCCGCAAGGATTTTCGATCTCAGAATTTTGCCATTCGACCAATCGCCAAAATATTTTTAGCAACTGTAGCCCGATAATGGGCGAATGTTTTGACATTAATTAGATTACGTCAGTACTGATGACATCATCGGAAAATCGGTTAGTGTGATATTTGGAAGAACAACTTAGTCACTAAATTTTATTTGAATATGCTGCGGGCATTTTATTATTATTTCCAACTTCCTTCTCCCCCTCTGCCGAGGAAACTGTAAAACAACGTACGAATATGGTTAAATAGAAAATGTCTAAATGCCTAAGTTCCTAGTTCCAGCTTTAAAATGAAAGAGCAATATTTAACGGTTCCATTTTAAACAAAAAATATTTAATTTTATAGATTCTGTGGAATAGTGTAGCGTTATATCACACACTTAATAGCTCTTTGTCAGCTGGCGCGGTATTTTCAGCACACAACTTCTCGCAATGTAAGAATTACTTGTGATTTTGCTGCCTCTTTTTTATAGGTGGCAATTGTTGTCACAGATGGGCAGCAAACTGGAAATCTAGACCTCGTTACACCAGCTGAACAGATCAAAACCAAGGGAGTACATATATTTTCTGTCGGCGTTGGTCAGTATGTTAATCTCGTAGAACTCCAAAATATTGCATCTGTGACGGAGCATGTGTTTCTAAGTATCTCCTTCTCCAGCCTATTGGAAATCATACCATTTATAACAAAGGAAATCTGTTCTCTTGGAAAAGGCAAGTTGGTAGATTGACATGTATTCTTCAATAAGTCATAAATTACTTAGATTTACCCGGGCAATAAAAGTGATAATCTTCCCGGGTTTAGATATCGTATTCTATGTTATATAAGGATTTTCTCGCCCTGCACTGCACGCCCATGCCGTACATCTCATTTCTGCAATTCACGCTACTTGTGTGTCGACTTTTGTTGCACTTTGCAGGTTTGATTTTTTTAGCTATCCTTACAAACATATTTCACTGTAGTCGTTGATCATAACACCATCGAAGGATCAAACACATTTCGCTCTGTCGAAGACAATTAACAGTTATTTATGACTAAATAGAACAGCCAACAGTGTTCGACAGATGAGCTACAATCATACCTTCAACATTCACCGTATTTTTGACTGAACAAAACAACCCCACATTTTAACGAACTTTGTATTTTTCAATGTCATGACGTTTTACCCTTGCACATGCTCGTTATAAAATATCAATTGAGATGCAATTGATATGACTAACCAGGAAGAGGGGTACAACATCCACTCTTATTTTCTTGCTAATACATTCGGTTTTAAAGGGGCTATGTCGCGGCTATTTATAGGGGTAAGACTTTACAGTCATGAATCACGGGTTGTAAGCTCTTATGGACAATACGAAATGATAAAATGATTATATATCGGTTGAATTATATGAAAACAAGAGGTGTCTAAATATAAGAAACAATTCTGACAGCGTATGGGTTATAATTATTTTAAAATGTCTAGCCCGGACTGAAATTAAATCAAATTAAGAATTTGTAATCCTTTTAATCTTCACCAATTTTAACCATCCACGTTCCTAAATGGTTCATTATGATCTCCTTTGTGTTGCTCTATCAGAGTATTCTATTATTTTTAGATTTTCCTGTGAATTGTGGAGGATTATTATTTTGGGCATCGTCAAAATGTCTTAAAGTCGCCGTGACACTTTATTGCATGTATGTCCCCATAATATAATGTTAACCAGGCCAAACGGAGTTTGTAAACTACAATCCTGGACAAAATTGTTGGACCGATAAGCGATTTCACCCCTTCCCCCCACTCAATGTTGGTCAGTTTGTGGACATTTAGCCCAAACCTAAGATTAATTAGAACAGAGTGTACAACATTGATCAGGGGTGGGCGGGGGGAGGTATAGAGATGTTTTTAAAAATCACTGGGGCCGTGTTCAATCACAATAAACGTGTATGTTAATATATTTGCAAATTGCTGTTAGTTTATGCCTGTCGGTCCAATGCTTTTTGTCCAGGATTGTATGTCTTTTCTCTTGCTTATGAAATGTTGCCAGTCTGCAAGCTTGTATAACGAAATGACTGTATGGTAAAATACAGACCTAACTTTCAGCCAATCACAATGCAGGGATTTAGTGACAGACCTGGGAATCCAGCTTGCCATGTAATAAAAACCTGTACAGCACTCAATCAATCGATTCTTTGCGTGACAATCACATGACATTGTACTGTATGTACATTGTCATTGTTATTTCTTTAAAATAGTTATTCTTTCACATTTGTATTACCAAACATCTACCATGTGTATCATTCAACAAAGATTAACAAATTTTGAAAAAGTTGTAGTTACTGTATTAAAGATGGAAGTGGGGTGGAAGTGATGGGGGATAAAGGGCTGAGGTGGAGGAATAGAAAGGGATGGAAAGGGATAATTACTGTACATGTATAATGTGAGAATGGATTTCAGGGGTGTGAGGGGCCATGCCCCTTTCATCATCATTTCACTTGCAGCTGAACAGTGCAATTTTTCTGAGGCAGGCCTTTCAGTTCCTCTTTCCAGCTTGCTTTCTGAATGTTCTGGATGTGCCCCTACATTGAGCATGTGTTGCCTGCCACAATGCCTAATTTTAAGGTCTTGTATTGCCTGACAACCTCACTGTTTGGACAATGTCACCAATAATTTGTTAGTCACAAGTTAACATACATGTAGTATTAGAATTTTAGATTTTTTAGACTTTTTTATATTTTTAGACTTGTAGATTTTATTTCATAGTTAGTGTAGTTAGGTCTCCACCATTACTGCAGGGTTCTTCCCTCTGACACGTTAATAAAGTTATTATTATTATTATTATTATTGTTATTAAAATGTTTGCTTTTCTGTAATCTGTCTGCCTATTCAGACTGGGCTTTTTTTGTGTTCCTGGTACAAGGGGCCTTAACTTGGAAACTATGAATGATGTGAATGTGAAACTGGTAGCAGTAATTAAGCAACACCAAACAGATGTTTTGGTAATTAAAAACGTCACCTGTGACATCACATCCCATTCAATTCAAAATTGAGGAAGAATTTCCGTAATGTACTTTTGTAATTATATTAAAACAAAAAAAGTAGCAAAAAATATAATCATACAAAATATTTACAGACCAAAATTGGCCAGAGCACTGTTCCAGGATTTGGTTGCCATGGTAACAACTTAATTAGTAGTGATATTTTGATTATATTAAATTGTTCCCTGATGAATTTTGGAAAAAGTCATGAAATGACACTGGTGTAGGTCAAACCGTTTTGGAGATATAGGGGATTAAAATTGGTGCAGGCACATTGCTGCCCCCCAGTCTGAATTGGGTTTTAAAAGTAAGTACATTGGATTCTTCATTTGGAGTAGTCCTGGCTACATTCTTGTGTACATTATCAATGGTAGCTATAAATATTATAATTATGAATGCATTGTACTATATATTAGGTAACTATATTTTGAACGTACAATTAATGTTATATTTTATTTTTGTAATGCTTTGTACTTACATTTACGTTTCAGAACAAAAATCTTATTGTATGTCGAGAAAGAGTCCAGATTCTAAGCAATGTAGTAAGAGGAGAAACAGATAAACTAAATTGTGGTAAGTATTTCATTACCTCCAAATATTAGAACAATAATTAATTATTGCTCTCTATAAATTAGGGCCCCCATTGATAGCAGTTTTTTTGTAAGCTGAAGGAGCAACCCTGTTTAAATAAAGGTTCATTCATTCATTCAAATAAAGTATTATTAATAGCGGTCTATAAATAATTAAGTATTATTATTATTATTAATTGCTAGTGGGTCATTTCACAGTATTTTGTACCTGAGCAACTGAATTCTAAATATTTCAGGACAAATTTAAAATGTTTGTAACACTGTTGCTCAATATTAACTGTATTTTGTGATTTATAAGATGAAGATTTGGGGAATGAGATGTCAACAATGCTGCATAAATTATAATAAATTATCGAAAATTACAAAATGTGTGTTGCAGAGAAGACAAATAAAATTCTTGTTTCAAGAGAAATGAAAAACTGCAATCATACAAAAGTTGTCAAGACACAAAGTACTACTAGTACACGTGCTATTTATAAGATAGTTGTCAGAAGCTGGCTCTGTGGGTAAGTCAGTAGCCTCCTCTGCATGCAACTCAAACTTGATATTCGGAAGGGCATATAATTTGATATTGAAGGGCATATGAGGGCAAATGATCACAAATGAGGGCAATTGATGGTGAAATGAGAGGCAGGGGAATGGGGACGAATGGGGACCATTGCCAGAGAGTCGTTATTGGAAATGCAGAATCGGGACCTAAACTTCTATCCTCTGGAGTCCCCCAAGGGTCTGTTTTGGGGCCATTGTTATTCATTCAATATTTTGCCCCTCTTGAAGATCTGATCAAATTGCATGGCCTTGACTGCATGTTGCCATGCCATGACTCGCAGCTCTACATCACAATGAAGCCAGCTGAGAGACACTCTGCTATAGTCAACCTGGAACAATGCATCTCTGATATTCAGTCATTTCTCTTAGTCAACAAACTTAGCTGTAACCCTACTAAGACAGAAGTAGTCCACTTTCATTCCTGTTTCTTGAACATTGTCCCAGTAACCAATATTACTATCGGAGATCATTCCATTCCTGTCAGTGCTCAAGCTTTCAATCTTGGTTCTATCTTTAACAAGCACCTAACCATATCCAGTCATATTAACAGCATCTGTCGCTCCGGCTCTTTGGCACTTAGAAACATTGGAAGAGTCATATAAGAGTCAAGGAAAATATGTCTCTAAATGTCTTCTCTGCAACAGATACTATACTGTGAAATGACCCTGGCTAGTAATAACCACAGGGTTAGCGAAGTGCTGCCAAGTATACAATAATGTTTGGTGCTATGGGGTGTAAACATATGCATTAAACTGATCTGAAATGCCGAGAGAGATCTAGATCAAAGACAAATAACTGAAATGAAACAAGAGAAACCACCATTCACTGACAATTGCTCGGACCTGGAGGATATATTTAATTTTTGAGTCTCATTGTCTGATGAGGAAGTAATTAAATTTATTTTTTTGGCATTAAATATGAGTTTCAAGCCAAGTGTACAGTCCCAGTGAGATGAGGTCACAAGGAGATGGCACTGAGAAGTAAAACTTTCATCAGTCAAAGTAAATGACTGATACGTATTAGTAATCACATGGTTCCGAGTGCAATTTGGAATAAAGTAGCACAAGTACATTTTTCAAAGACTAACAAAATTGAATGAGGGTAAGCGAGTTCAATTTGTGGTCTTTGAAAAACGTGTGAGTGCTAATTTATTCCAAAATTGCACGAGGAATCATGTGATTACTTGTTAATCATACTGAAACAAAATTTTCTTTCTAAGCCTTTGTTCAGAATCATTTACAATGACTCCTCGAAAAACACATCGAAGCTTGAAGTTCCCTTTTACATGTTTTAGGCGCTACAAAAGTTAATTAGGTTTTAGAAAAACAGCACCTGTTGTATTTACATGGCCAATCAGAGCTCACTTTCAAATGTTGATGCTACCAAAGTTAATTAGGTTTTAGCAAGGACAACAAACCAGGTACCAAACCTGAGATTTTAACCTCTAAAAGGTATTATGACAAGCATTCCCACCACTTCCCTTTCGGAATCCCACCCCCAGGAGTTTGCCACACACTCAAGTGCTTATCTTAATAAGTTCTTGAGAAAATTATAAATTCTAAAACGTTTTGGGAGCTATTTTAAAAACGTTTTCATAGAATTTGGAAATCACTTTGGCTCTGTGCCTGTACATAAAGTAAAATTAAACAGTTGCTGTTTGAAATGATCAGTGTTGTGCATGTATACAAATCACACAAACAGTTGCAATAGTGATAGTGGCAGGGACAAAGTCTGCATGTACGATGAACAGACATAAGGTGCTGAATTGACACCCATCGTTGTGTTGAATGATAGACTGCCAGAAGTTGGAAACCTTAAGAGAAGCTAACAGCACAGTAATGGCAAGGTTAAAAGGAAGCCGAGGAAAAGTACAGAAGTTTAATAGACAGAGGGATCAGTATCAGGTGCGTTTGTAAAATTTCAGTATAATAATTTAATACATTTATATAGCGCTAAAACTATTAAAATAATCTAAAGCGCTTTACATGAGAATAAAATTGA
>JANVCJ010069260.1:0-12896 GCA_026413505.1 Epizoanthus ramosus
TACACACTTAGGATAATATATTTTGGCCGGGTTTCCATTAGGGGACATGTATGTGACCGAGTAACGACTTCTTGCCCCCACGAAGGACTGGATCTAGCTAAATTTTGCATTAGAAAAATGGTGTATTACAGAGTGGTCAAGGAGAGTGACCAAGGAGTGTGCAGCTATTGAGCCGTGAACTTACTGTCTCTCACTGTGAAAACATAGTTCGTCCTCTCCTGACCCGAGCACTCAAGATTGCCAGCCGAACAAGGTTTCATCTCGTTGTCAACACACCCAACCCAAGGCTTGGCCTGGGGAGAGGCGGAAAACTCGAGCTGTTCACCCTCCTGGAAATACGTATCCCCAGCCCTCTCCCCTGAGTAGCAGTCGCCCATATTTTGGATACCGAAGTGACTGTAGCCCTTTCTCTTGCTTTCACGAGCACATCTGTGGAATTAAAGTGATCAAGATCAAGTAGGCAGAAATTTCAGAAAAGGTTGAGATCGCACAATAGTGAATACCACGACCGAAAGGAACTGTGGGTTGCGAAAAAGTTTAAATAAAGATCAGTTACCACAGTGGAGAGCTTAAACTTTGGGCGATTCAAGAACCAAGTTGCCATTTAACTTAGATTTGATCCTTTCACAGCACCACCGTGTATGTACTCTATATTTTGTACAACCCATAGTTCCTTTCGGTCGTAGTATTCACTGTTGTACACAGTCAACCTTTTCTGAAACAGCTGTATCAGTATATGTTATTTATACTTTATATCAGTAGTTGACAATATGAATTGATATTTTAGAATATATGGATCATCTAAAAACTGTGCTAGAAACTGTAATTGTAACATGTTCAGCCAAACTCAGGTAACTTGAAGGTGCAAAAGAGATTTAACTCTCGAATATCATGAACTGCTGTAACTGCATGACTTGGCATGAAAGAGTTCATAAACAGTGAATTCGTGTATGTAACATGGCAAGTGCACTCAAGATCTCAGAAACCAACTAGACACTCACTTGGTAAGGACCCGGTTGTTAATCAGAGGGGAGGAGAGCCGGGTGTACATTGGAAGAGGTTTAGCAATTTCCGTGCACCACAAAACAGGGGGGGGGCAATTGAATATTGAATAGTAAAATGAAGGAGTCACTTTTCTGCACAGTATATGTATGTTTCAAAAATGTCAATATGTGGATCGAATATATAGTAACTGTAGTGTAGTAGCATAATAAATAATCATATATATATTATTATTAATAAACTATTAGATTCAGAAAACAAACGTATATCGACCCCCAGCACTCACCACTTACGAATGGTAAATCTTATTCGAGTTTTTCATTTCATAACTTTAATACAATATAGTTTCTATAGCAGTTTGAATGCGGCGCCGTTTATCCCTAGTGTGAATAAGGTTATTTTTTCATTTTTATTGTAAACTTTATGTTGAATTCCAATGGAAATGGACGAGAAAGAGAATATCAACAAGAACAAGAAAGGCTGTCAAATAGGTGGGACATGAACGGGACACATTGTTCACGAATGCCGGAATGGAATCTCTCTAGTTTTCCAATTACGCATAAAGCCCAAGTTACAAGTCTTAACACGAACCTGCAGATGACATCTGATAGATAACCGGGCCAGTCCTCCATGTTCTTCTTCTTGTCGCTGAAGAGCAGGGAGGGTAGGGGGCGGTACAGCCGGTGGTCATCCCGGTAGCAGCCCACAGACATGTACGGTACCTCACCTGTTGTGTGACATCATTGTTTATAGTTACTATCTTCAGATTACGTGACAAGACAGAACATTATCAATCTAATGGTATTTACCAAAGAAAACTACAAAGATATTGTATCAAGAACTCAACACTCAGCAAAAAAATCGATGTCAACTCCAAATAACATCAGAATACGGTTTTCCTCCACCTTGTGTCCACCCAGCCATTAAACCCTCCTCCAAAACGCCTAAAACTATTTTATTCAACGTTCTCTAATAATCCCAACCTTTCCAACTAAAGTTAAAAAATGTTTGACAACAAGCTACAATTATGTGTTGTGTTAATTATAATCATACTCACAGCAGTCCTGTAACTTGCAAGATTTATACTCTTGGGGGTCCCCTATGCAGTCGGGCCCTCCGTATGAGGGTGACGGCGCCGTACAGGACCTGACACGTCTCTGCACTCCACTACCACATGACCTGGAGCACGCCGTCCATAATGACCAGCCTGACCATCCTCCCGGTTCTGAGGTGCAAAATAGATTAGGTGTAAACACGTTAGCAGTTCCGAGTCATAGTTAGTTAACCATAAATGAGAAACCGCGTGCACTCAACGCAAAACACAACAGTGTGAAACAGTACATTGACATCTGATAATGAACAGGGTCGTCATATATATATTGCACAATCACCAATTGAAACTAACTTACGGGCACAAGGCTGTGTATTACACGCGTCATTCTGTACATTGGAACCCATATGTGTACAGTTAGAGCCTCCAAACTCCGGCACAGGAGTGGTACAAGCACGTGACCGCTGTCTGTGACCACCACCACACGTGACGTCACATTGGGTCCAAGGTCCCCAATCTGAGTAACCGCCAGATACTGAATGAAAATACAAAGATATTAGCTAATGTTCACATGGCAGTTAAACACGCGTTTAAAGTAAATCATAAGACAGTCGAGCGTGATCTGATGTAACATGAGGTGAATACAACACAGTGGAATGTCTTTTATTATGTTTTATGCGCTTTGTTCCTCAATAGAGGAATACTAAATTTTGTACGAGGTAAGTCTTCTTGGAGAGCATTGCATTGACGGAGCTCTGTTTGCTGGGAACAGAAAGAAAGACCAGGGACTACATATTGTTTGGCATATTTTGGCCGAAGGGCTGGCTTAAAAGGCCTGACCTATGTGCTTCATCCCATCTAAATACTCAGGCTTTCAAGAGCCCGGATGAACGGAAAAAGTCAGAACAATAGCGGGAAACACTTCCATACGTCACAAGCGCATAAAATCATTTATTTCCGCAGGAAATAAATTTCCTTTCTTAGGGATTTATTCTGTTGTGTTTTATATTTTACATAAATGCAAAGCAATAGCCTGAAAACCTAAATATTTCCGTATAGACCAACTTTCCCAAAATAGCAGATCTGCCTCTTACACCAGGCACTGGACAAGGTTTACAGGCGAACCTAAACTATGTATACCCCCTTCCCCCTGAGGCACGCTTCTTTAACATGAAGTCATCAGTTTCAATTGTCATAATAGCTCACCGCAAATGCAGTCACTTGCGATACTCCACGCTGGTATACCGCCGCAATGAATACAATTGCAAAACAAGTATTAGAGCTGAAAATAAGCCTGGACAGCTAAGAATAGTTAAGTTGCTCGTTCTGAAATATATAAACTCACCCTTGCAGGGCGGTAATGAACAGTATTCCTCTTGTTGTGACGATCCTTCGCAAGATTTCCCGCCATGTGCCGGGGGTGGAGAATTACAGTCACGTAACCGAGAGCGCTTAGCCGCACCACAACTGGCAGAGCACGCTGTCCACTTCGACCACGGGCTCCATTTACCGTCAACTGCAGGTAAGAAAGAGAACAAGATCAAAAACTTTGCTGATATGTTTATTTAAAACAGTGCTGTTTAGTCAATGACTTAAGAAATACTGAAGATGTGACTGAGGTCATGTAACTCTAAACTAATGTTAAGTCTTATCTTGTCGTGCCACTGCATGGTCATCCTATGATATTCACTACAATACAAGTTTTTCTCGACAAAACTCACCAGGACAGTCAGACAAGCTGCACGGCATATCCTGCCGGTCGGAACCGACACAACTGCGCCCGCCATACTTCGGCGCAGGGTTATCACAGCGGCGCATGCGTTCTCGTTTACCAGCTCCACAGGATGAAGAACAGAAGCTCCACATGCTCCAAGCTGCCCAGTTCCCACGCACTGAAGAAGAAAAATTGTTCGAGGTAAATGAAGCATTGGAACTAGAGCATTTCGTTCCCGAGCTACAGGCCTAAAGAACACAGGCTCTGGGAACACGAGACTAACACGAATGCAGGAAGGACTGCTAAAAAAGGAACATCATCTGATCTTAAAAATTCTCTAGAAGATATTTTACCAATATTTTACCGAATGCTTACTAGCATTGAAATTAATTAACATTTAGTTGATTTTACTCCAAATATTGCTCCAGTCCTAAAATCCTTACACTGGCCAGCTACCTATTACATCACGCATCAGCTGCAAACTTCTCCTCATTAAAATTTCGTTCAAGACTCTAAGTATGTACTGGTACTTATCAACCGTTACTGTCTTCAACGTCAACTACGATCGAGCTAATGCTCGCGCCTTGTCATGCCTTCTTGTTCCTACAGCCAAACTGCTTTATAATGGCCAATGTGCCTCACCTCTTAAACCCTTTACCTAAAACCTAATCTGGACTGGCAGTTCTTACTAAAGATGAATCGCTTGTCGGACAATATCAGTTTGAAGTAAAGGCAGTTACTTTTACTAAATTACTAAATGTCATAAGGAGTATCAGTGGTTTTGTCTCTTGTGCGACTAATTATGTTGCCTGGTTATTTATTATCAGGTAGAAGTGCACTCCAAACAAACCCCTGTTTTCACTTTAGTCTGCTAACCTGGGCAGTGTTCAGGGTTGCAGTGTACTACTTCTCTTGCAGTTCCTATCTCAGTACAGTTGCGCCCACCATACAAGGGCAGCGGATTGACGCAGTCTCTTGTCCTGAATTTCTTTCCTCCGCCGCAGGAGCGGCTACACACTCCCCATTCTGCCCAGCTGGTGTAGTTCCCATTGATTGCTGATAAACAAAAATACATCAGAGTTGTATTGAGTTTGAGTTTGTTTTATTGAAGTTTTCTTTATTTAAAATAATTGCTGAAAATTTATAAATCTTCACCGTGTGAATTGTAATAAAAATATGCATTTTCATTGCCTTTTAAGGTGGTTGTTAAAAACACTGAGTGTGTTGCCATAGTAACAATGGTGTTACAAACGAAATTCCCCCAAATGAATTTTTGAAAGAGGTACATATTTTGTCATATCCGTTCGAAACTCCTTACCGTGACACGGCACTTTACATAAATTATCTTACTACGGCATCTCGCATTTCTGTAACTGGAGCCATTCACACGTACAGGAGCTATAATGCTATATGCCTCTCAATGTTTAGATAAGTTATTGGGATGAGAAGTCATATTTTTAAAACAGTAATGGGCTTTCGTCATGAGTTGCACTATGTTTAACCTATCGTTTCATTGACTGATAACTCAGAGAGGCTTCTGAAATAAACTAGTTCAGCCTTGAAGTAGATCAGTAATATAGGATATTGTTATATAGGAACCATATTAGCAGATCTAAGACATGCTCTCATTGGTCAATTCGAGGTCACGAGACAGTCGTCAAATCAAATGTCCCCCTCTCAGCGGGTAACAAGCACTTGTCACCCGCTAACGCACGTGATCATCGTATGATAGAATAGATCAAACATTTGCATTGGCTAATGGCAGATGGTGGTGTGATGTTTCGCGTCAGTAGAAATTTTTCGGCGGGAATTGGAGAGGACGGCGCGGCGGACGTCCATGAATGAACCCCTACATAACAAACCACTTAATGACTGGCCCCTTGGGAACCAGTCGACTCCGTCTCGGGGAACATTGAGAATCTCGGCGGAACAAAACTCACTGTTTCCCTCGGGGCCAGTCATAAGTGGTTATTGTTTAACGTTAACTAAACAGTTTATGGCCACTAAGCAGTGGTTGTCGCGTGGTTTGACATCCCCAGATTATCATTCTAACTGCAGAGAAGTGGCTTTTGAGCTGAGTATATAAATTAAAAAAATAATGTCATTATTTCAGCATCGAAGTGCTTGCCAACTTTTAGTTTAGTGGATGCAAAATGCCTACAAAATTTGAAATAGTTTGGTGCTATTCTAGAGAGGTTGGAAGGTTTGATTGCTCAGCGAAAAGATAATTGGTGATTCCTACCCTGGATCCTAAAAAGCTTGTTATGGGTCCAATTTGATGACGTTAATACAGTGATATATTCATCCGTGGGCTTTTGGAAGCGCCCGCGATATCAACCAATCAACCAACCAATCAACCAATCAACCAATCAATCAACCAATCAACCAATCAACCAATCAACCAATCAGCCAATCAACCAATCAAACCAACCAATCAACAAATCAACCAATCAACCAATCAACCAATCAACCAACCAATCAACCAATCAACCAATCAACCAATCAACCAATCAACCAATCAATTGACCAATCGACCAATCGACCACTCGACCAATCGACCAATCGACCAATCGACCAATCGACCAATCGACCAATCGAACAATCGAACAATCGCACAATCGACCAATCATCCAATCAACCAATTGACCAAACGACCAATCGACCAATCAACAAATCAACAAATCAACCAATCAATCAAACAACCAATCGACCATTAGACCAATAGACCAACCAACCAACCAATCAATCAATCAATCAATCAATCAATCAATCAATCAATCAATGAAACAAATAACAAACCAATCAACCAACCAACCAATTAAACTAGCAACTATACCAACCAATCTCAACACCTAGTACATTTTGGCCATGGAAACAGGTTAATCCCTGTATACATCTCGTCACATCCTCTGATAATGTTTTGGATAGTATGAAATGGGCGTGAACACTTTCAATCTCCAGATCTGAATAGGGCTAGAAAAATAATTTGTCTATAACTCATTCCCCAGATTCTGTGAGAAATTAAAGCGGACTCCATTTCTTCTATAAAAGATTCTGAACATTGATAGGTATGTGTCAAAAGGTTAACATAAATCACTACAAATAAGAAAATCGTTGTTTCTAACCGTTGAAGCGTTGAGGCGTTTGGAGTTACTGTGGTAACTATATATTAACCTTTCAAAGCATAACGTTTGGAGTAACATGAAGAAATATTGAGGGAGGGGGTGGGAGTGGAGTGGCAGTACTTGGAGCCTCAGTGATTATCAAATTGGTCAATAACTAGGGGCTGCTAATTGGCAACAGTCATTTCCTAACTAATTATTGTTCTTGTGACAAAAGATTTCCAAAATTATTGAATGTTTAGAAAATTATTAGAAAACTTCATTTTACAGGCTAAAACTTGATAAAGCTAACAGAAATTCCAGTGAGGCCAATTAACCTATCCTTCCCTCTTGGAGGGATAACAATTGAGGACATAGATCTTCCTTCTTCACCTCGTCGAATTCAGTTTATGATCAGAACAGTAACTAAATTGGTGTGGTCACGTGACATTTTTTCTTATTTCCCACATATTTTCTTCTATTTTAATAGCTTAAAAGCTTTGTAACGTGCCACAATTTGCCTATCCAGCTCATGTGCTCAAGGATCTGTTTTCATAAATCATGCGACAACGATGCCAATTTCTCCAAAATCGGATGGAAAGTGGATTGAAAACGCAATGCTCCGTGTGGGCGAAACATATTTTTAAAATGCAATTCTTATGTTTCCGTGTGGACGAAATATCTTTTAAAAGTGCAATTCTATCGTTTCCGTGTGGACAAAATATTATAAACTAATTGCGATTCTGAGCCGTCAATACCACATTATATTGCGGCTAGTTGGGAGAAAATATATTCCGTATTGGCTTTGTCGCGAAGCGACGAAGCCAATACGAAGAATATATTTTCTACCATCGATTTTTCATTATTTCAAAGATAAATGACCCAAATAAGTAAAACTCGAAAATGATGTGTTGGTAAATTGTCGATACCTTTCAAGTGTTCCCATAGCAACTCAATTCATTCAAGGCGCAGGTTTGCTGACTTCAAAAATGTATTTCTATCGAGTTGACGGAGTACAGATTTGCAATACCGGTGTTAAACGCCTGTTTTTGTTTCTAAAGTTATAACAATTGAACGACATATTCCGCCTTGAAATAGATGGCGATTCCAACCAACATAAGAAGTGATTCAAACAGAGAAATATGCAAATCAGGCAACAAACCTGAACGAACTTAAAAAAAATTGCTTCACAAAAATTGAGAGTATTCATTGTTTCCTCTACAACTGCCGCTAAGAAAGATAAGTGTTTACAGTTTGGATTTACCGTTTAGTATATTTTATATTTTCTCTACTTGCCAGCAGGCATTTGTGGTTGCCATTCGTTCGAGCTGAGTTCAAAGAACACTTTTATTGGCATTGTTGTTTTGAACAGCAGAAGTTATAGAAACAGAAATCACGAGCTACATCAATTAGGCTTTTCAGCTCATTTTGATATATTAGCATCAAATGAGGACAAAACCAAGTCAAAGAACTGAAGTTAACCTTTCAAGGCTTTTGAAGTTCAAAAGCCGCTAAGGTTGTGGAGATTTGAAAGTTTAAATTTGAAATAAGTGGCTTTCCTCTGAACATTGAAGTTATTTACCACCATCAGGTTCCAGTCATTTCACCGATCAGCAACAAGTGGTAGCCCTTATTACTGTTATTTTAGCAATAAAAATGAGAAAAAAACGACAGTTTTGCAGCAGGTACTTGATGAGTTGAATGAGAACAGCGAAACGAACCAATTTGAATGAGTTTCAAAACTAAAACCAAGAAGCCCTTGTAGTGCAAATCAACCATCAATCAGACATTTTAGCCAATCACGCGCGGTAATTCTAAGCCGCAATACCACTTTATATTTCGGCTCTCTATCGGAGCAAATTGTTAACTGAATCACGATACACTGCTGAATTGACAATTTTATTATAAATTTGCTTTGTTTATTCGATTCTCCTGCGAACTCGCGCTGGAATAATCACTATAACAAAGGAACCAAGTGTTGCGACAATTGCGCTTGGTTGTAGAGGTGGGGATGGAGCAGGGATTATCACAGGTTGGGAAGGAACAGGATATGATCTCATCAATTCCCTACTGGAACACTGTCACATGGCCCGCTAGGTACAGTGCAGTGCATTCATCTCTTTGCCATTGAATTATTTATACATTAAAGACATCTCGGGCAGGTAAGCAAATACTAACATGTCGCAAAGGCGGATAACCTCTCAATAAAAATTGCTTTTTATATAGATCACCTTTCAATCAATTGGAAGAGAAAATGACACAGGACATGATCTCTCTTCCCCCATCATAAATTTGTTCTTCTTCTAAAGTCTAGCCACTGATTGCGAAATACCATAACTGATTGGCAATATACAGCGTACAGAACTCATGCTTCCATTCGCTACTTTCATCCTTTTCGTTGGTACAATCCCAATATTAATGGTAAGTATAGGTTCTACTGTTTCTCATTTCGATGATAGCAATATATTATATTTGACAACATGGTAGTCCATTGTGACGGCGAATAGTGATATAAACGAACTAACTATCAACAATGAGAAAGTAATAAACCCAAGAGAAATGTCGGAAGCAATGAACAAGCACTTTACCGAAATAGGAACCAAATTATCCTCCGTTCCTCCCCATACAACTAATTTGTTTAAAGCGGATACGTCAAACGAACAACATCAACTTTTTAGTTTAATATTCAGCCACCCGAAACGGTACTGAAACACTTAAAACCATTATCGATATGTAAGGCAACCGGTCTTGAAAGTCTATCATTCCGTGTAGACTGTTGTATGTGTGAAGCAACAACGGCAATTGCCCCATCTCTTTGCACTATTTTAACACATCAATCAGAACTGTAATATTTCCATCAGACTGGAATATTTTTGCAAATATTTCCAACCCAGAAAGGAGATGAAAAGGATATTTAACCAACAAATTATCGACCTATATCTGTAATAAATGCAGTTGATAAAGTTTTTGAAAGAATTGTATAGAATCAGTTTTACGAATACCTAGTTGATAACAAACGGTTATACAAATATCAATCTGGTTTCCGTGAACTTCACTCGACTGTAACAGCACTCTTAGGTTCTACCAATGAATGGTACATGAACATAGATGATTAGGTCAAATAACCTCTGTAGTCTTCCTTGATTTAGCATTAAGGCTTTTGACACCGTTGATCATTCGATACAACTCTCCAAGCTAGGGTTGTACGATGTTGGTTCAGCTCTCATATAAGCCAGAGGCACCAACATTGTTTTATAAATGGAGTCTATCAGTCTATCAGTCTATCAGTCTATCAGTCTATCACAGCCCTGTCAAATAAATTGTAGAGTTGCTCAATGTTTAATTCTTCGGCCAGTCTTATTTCTGTTATTTATAGACGATCTTCGAGTTACATCAGCCAGAGCTAGAATATTAGCCGATGACACTAGCAGGACAACAACCAGTTCATTTGCATATGCACTACATGATCAAAACACTAATGTCAGAGCTGGACATCATCCGAGAATGGTTACTGGCTAATACATTTAATTTAAACACAGGCAACACTGAATACATAGTCATAGCATCTGATAATAGGCTAGGATACGTGAACTATAAAATTGATATCCATCTAGAAAACATTAGCATTAAGTCACTTGAAGTTCTCATTGATGAAAATCGTTTATGGGAACCTCAAGTAGACAACATAGACAAAAACCTTTTTTTCAGCTATTGGTGTTTTAAAACAGGTACGTAAATTTGTTCCGCTGGACAGTTTACTTATGATTTACAACTCGACTATTCAACCATTGTTTGATTGCTGTGATGTTGTTTGGTAATATAAATATTACATTAGCGACTAGATGTCAAAAGCTTCAAAATAGAGCTGCTCGAGAGAAATAACTCAGTCAAATTACGAAATCCGATCTGAAGATATTCTTCACAACTACATTGGGATAAGTTACACACTGTAACATATATGCACAAACTCTTGTATTATAAAGCTCAACCTTCATACTTGGAGGAAAAGTGTGAGAGACTGGTATGAGTTACGTAATGGAGCAGTTAATCTAACTTTTCCCCTGCAAATATTGTACGTCATCTGTTACGATGACAACTCCCCTCTAAAGTGAGCTATACAGCACAGTCCAACGTGACTATCTCTCTGTTTCGTAACTCTTGACAGGCGATGTCTGCAACAAAGAGAAGCACATCTGCCAGTGACGTGGAGGCGATATACAGCAGATACAGCAAGATATCACACGGTGAAGTCAGTACTTAATCCTTCTCTTTCAGTGTTCAATAGTCAAGGAGGATACCTCTAATAGATTCAATTTACTAAGTTGACGGTTTATTGCTTGTTTATACCTTTGATATCTTGGATTATGAAGTCAGTGAGTTGCCGTTCATATGCCGCGATCGGTCAATTATCCACATAAATCGTCTGTAGAGACGGAGAGTGGATTAAAAAGGAAGAAGAAGGTTATCAAAACAAACAAAATGGCGAGGGGCCTGGGAATGCCGACTCACTGATATCATAATCCAAGATGGCGGTGCCATGACTATCGAAATAAAAAAGTTGGGAACAGTTTTTTCATTGATCTCATTTGAGTGATTGTTTTGAACCTCATGAAACTCCACACAAAAATCATTATAACAAGCTCTTTAATTGTGCCAGCAGATTTGTGTTTTTGACTTCAGGGTTCATTTAAAGTGTGTTGTGTAAAGTATGTCCTCTACTTGATAATTAACTAAAAAGAATATGTTTTTGCTCTTATTTGCCTTTGGAAAAATAGTTGAGTCTCAACGAAGTCAAAGAGACAAATAAAATAAAAGGTGTAGGTGCTATTTAATTTAGTCTGCATTTTTCTTTAATGAGACGATAATTAAATTTCTTTGTTTACCATTTAGAAGAACCTATTTTCGTAAGTTGGGAGATTTGCTTGGATTTCGAGCTCTATTGCCATCGAAATACTCTAATATAAACCTCAATATATAAAATGCTTCCTTTTCCCTACTATTTGTAACATGTAAATATCAATTATTGTTGTTCTTCCAGGCAACATACTATGGGCAATATCCTGGTGGAGGAGCATGCGCTCTCGACCCCCTATCGCCGCTGGCCAGTCAACCCGGTTGGATTAGGGTCGCAGCTGGAAGGGATGACTTGAAAAACTCATTGGGCTGCGGCATGTGTTTGGAGGTGTTTGGGACTGGTAAAGGCAGCGGGTCGGATCCGGTTAAAGGGAAACTAAAAGCCGTTGTTCACGACCTTTGTGGTGGATGTACTCAGGGTAATTATAGATTTTAGTTTTTGTTAGCTCCGACCCAAGCAAATACGCGATCTATATAATATTACCAATTCATATTACTCCCGTTCCAGGTCCCTGAGCGTCAATACGTGTTTCTTCTGTCTCATTAATTCAAATAATTATTCAAATTATGCCATCCGTAAGCAATATTGGATTTTTGCTTTAGAAATCTTAAGCAGCTTAAACTGAACCTTAAATAATAATAAATAAATAGATATAATTAGATTCGGCTTACGCTCTTTGAATACGTTATATTTAGAAAGCACATTTTTCTCAGTGAAAATATTTTTCTTGACAAAGTATATATTTTACAAGAAAGAACGCTGCAAGGATAGCTATATAGAACGGGGAAGAAAGAGAGAAAGCAAAAAAAGAAAAAATAAAGAAAAAATCTTGCGGTTGCCGGGGATCGAACACAAACATTTAATACTTGACTTGCCAGTAGGAAGTGATAAACGTTAGATCAATTATAATCTCGTAATAGTAGTAGTGCAAAAAAGGAGGCTAGAAAGATAACTAGCGTGGACAAAAAGAAAGAAAAAAATGAAAATAATAAAGACAAAATCTTACGCCGTCACCAGGGATCGAACACACACATTTCATTTCACACGTGAATCTCACGAAATGACAATCGTTTGCTCAATAATTATCCTCCCGCAAAAAAATCTTCGCCAAGCCCGGGGAGAGAAATCTCAGGCCCCAACCCGTTCTGCGAAATTCCTCTACTGAAATCCCCA
>JANVCJ010069271.1:0-12895 GCA_026413505.1 Epizoanthus ramosus
GTCACCATTTAGAGAATTTTATAAGCTTTCCAGTGATATATAGGTTTATGGGTATCCAGAAAATATTAACGGAGCTATGAACTGATAACTGAAAACACTGCACAAGGTGTACCGTAACCTTAAGTATCTTACAAAAAGATTTTTCAAGTTATTTAAAAAAAAAACACTGCCTACTAACATCACTATTACACCTAAAAATGAAGAAATCCTCTTAATCGATATAATTAAAAAATGGAGGGGGTGGGGTGGGAGTAAATATGCAATTTGACTAAATTTCTTTATTCGAGTTAATACTACTGCAAGTTTGTTGAAATGTGTATATAGGTAACTTATATAAACATATAATATATTAGTAATGACAAACATTTTCAAATCATATCAATCTAATAAAAATCACGTCATGTTATGGTGTCATAACATGCTATATTGGATTTTTGGAAATATTGTGCAATATCTATGTCATATAATTAACTTAACTGCAAGAAATTTGTCTGAAATTCGTAAAGGTGCAATTAAAATTAACATAATTATATGTTAATTAATAATGGCAAAAAAATACAATTGTGTTTAAAAACCAAAAACATCCAAATTTGGTTATAGTGTCTTGTCAGAACACAGTAACCATGGAAACAAGTAACCATATGAGAAAAAAAATCAATTGGAAACCATTTCTTAATAAATTTTAGGAAAACTCCTAGAGTTGGCTTAGGGATTTTGTGGATCGTGATACCTTGGTATCTGTATAAAATTATAATGCCCTGGTTCAGCCCCACTTCGACTACTGTTGTGAAGTTTGGGACTCCATAGGAATAGGTCTTACACAATGCCTACAGAAGCTACAAAACAGGCGAAGCTGATCAGTAATATGGCCATGCACTCACTTGGCTGGGCTACCCTG
Source organism: Epizoanthus ramosus (assembly GCA_026413505.1). NCBI lineage: Eukaryota > Metazoa > Cnidaria > Anthozoa > Zoantharia > Epizoanthidae > Epizoanthus > Epizoanthus ramosus. The sequence goes on from JANVCJ010069271.1 coordinate 899, forward strand.
GAGGAACGTAGAACTCAATTTAATGCTAAATTAATGTTTAAGATACTTCATAACTTGGCTCCAAGCGGACTTGCGAATTTATTTAGGGAATCTGATGCAACATCTGGTAATTACGATTTACGAAATTCCACAAGAAAGGTTGCTCTTCCTCTATCAAGGACAGATTTTCTGAAATATAGCCTGAGCTATAGCGGAGCAAAGTTGTGGAATTCTTTACCTGATGGCCTACGTGCCTGTGATTCACTAGCTTCGTTTCAAAGTGGAATATCCACCCTTGGCCTGTTATAGTCTCTATTACTATCTTTTTTACAACCAACAATTTAAATGGATTGCTTTAATTTTTCTTAAGTTAATTAAGCTTATAGTTTAAATATGTAAATTAGGAGTAATGACTCATATTTTTAGCTTACAGATACCTATTATTGATTGTTATTCTTAATAATATTATTGTAATTGCACACCCTCATTGGAATCTGCGCTTGTTGATATGGGCTAGCGTGGCTAAATAAAGTTGATCTATCTATCTATCCTGAAATATGGTGAGCATTGCTCCAGCAGCACAGAAGTTATGAACGTTTGAAATAGACGCGGACACTTTCACCCCCCACCCCCGGGGCCAAATAGGGTTAAATTATACAAAGAGTCCAATGAGAGATGAAGAACCGCAACTCTATAGAACCTACACACAGCACATATCAATGCAACGGTCACAACAACTGACCAAAACATGTTCTGTGTGTGTCTCGAATGCTTGGTACTGTTAAGGTGCATGGCCTGGATATTTCCCCCAAGATTAAGTACTACATATTATTATACAGCTGTAGTTATGGTATGACTGACATCTCACAACATTATACAATTATGATGTGGGTTTGTACTGCGGTGTATATATTTTCGCAATTGCTTAAATTGCGTATATTACTGCGAAGATCATTTCACTTCATCATTATACAATTAGTTTCCATTCTATAAATAATAACTATAATTATAAAATAATTACACAAATGGAAATGTTTCTCTGTATGATGCTTAATGTGCTGTCCAGTTCAACATTCCAAAACAAATTCCAAGGGTGCATCAACTGCTGCTTCTAGTTACAATAGACTTTCGGATCGCTTGTATAACTTTGTATGGGTCCACATTCACATTTGGTGTCTGCAACAAAATATAATTGGATCTATTAATCATCCTCCTGCTGATCGAATGCTTGAAGATATATTGCTAAATAATGGACATTTGCAACTGAAAACTACAATATTAAAGAGTTTATTATTAATTTTTGTTTTAATAATGTCTGTGTCATAATCTAAGACTTCAGAAGAGCATAGACTTCCAACGTCCACCAACTGAGGCAAATTCCACCCAATCCACAGTAGATACCTTCCGCTGATTGTCATATTATTTTATGGGGGTATTGCTACTGTCGGGCAGTAACCTCTATATTTTCTTGTCCGGATGACAATTTCAATCTAAGGCTTTTTTTCCACTCCCCTCCTAAATCCCTGGGAACAAGGTTGGTCAAGAAACAAGAAAGTCTGTGGAAAGATTGCCCGAATTTAATGGAATGGATGTTCATATACTTTTCTGTGATAATGTTTAGACTTAACGTTTTACAGTTAGGAGAAAAACATCTACATGTATTAATTTAAATACTAGGGCTTTAATGTGGGATTTTACAATCTTTTGTCAGTGTTTGGAACAAGTAATATACTAATAGTAAAACGAATAAAAAATTAAGAATTAGACCATCTTATTGTGTACTACTTGTCATTCAGCATTTCCCTTCCTAGTTTGAGGATTCTTACATAACTTTGGAATGGAATTGCACAAAAGAAAATGTTGTGATAATATTTCTTGTTTATAAAAGGGAGGTATCTACATGTAGCTATAGACTAATGATCTGATCAAATATTTGCACAAGGAAATTCTTCAATTCTTTATTCAAGCTAATAAAGGCTTGCAGTACATATTAAGCAAGTAACACTGCCCTCATACAAGCCGTTTGTTAAAAATATCTCTTTCCAAAGATCTTATTTTGTCAGAAGTACTAGAACCTTCAGTTGGTTGAATGTGTATTTTGACAGTTGTGGAAGTGTGGTTAGCACAGTCAGTAAGGTCTCTGACTCCCAACCTGAAGGTCCCAGGTTCAATACTTGCCCTTGCAGAGGACTAAATTTGCACGACCTTCTTTTGCCACACCGTTTGTGGACAGGGACATTAAGCTATTGGTCTAGTCTCTTGACGTTCTATCAGGGACTCAAAAGAACCCACACACTTGTTGCCAAGAGTAGAGTAATGTAGTGATCCCGGTGTTGTGGCCTGCATCTCCATTGTAACTGGCAGCCATTGGCACCATTTATATAATTGTAAAGCACATTGAGACATTGCGTGGGATGCACTTAATATAAGCACGTCTACCATTTAATTCATTAATTTACAATGGAACTCACTTCCTGTCAACAATAGAGACAAACAACATACCCTACAACAATTTAAGAACCTATTACTAGACTATTACACCACGTACTGCACTTCGATCGTTACTGCTATAATATAGAAGATGCTCGTATGCGGAAAACTGTCTGTCTGAGATGTAATATCGCTCGCAGCCTAACTAGCCCCATCACCTGTTTTTATTAGAGTTTATTTGTTTGTTCAAATGTTGTAATGTCAGTGGTTCTTTATCTACTTTTTAGTTCTTAGTATCAGGGCCCACAGTAATTGGCTTACGCTGTTGTGGAGTCCCCACCTTTTCTTGTATGGTTTTTGCTGTTGTCGGTCTTTACATTTTGTGTGTGTGTGCGTGTGTGTGTGTTTTTGTTTGTGTGTGTGTGTGAAGGCAAAGCAAAATAAATAAATAAATATTACAGTAATTCTGGTAACGTATTACCGTACTACCTTCTAGATAAAGACTCTCAAACATGGCACCTCTATGGATGTAATGTGTACAATTGTACAGTCATGTCATGCAACTATCTTTTTTACTTATGTTCAGCTCTCATTAGCACAGTTGTGTATTTTGACCAAAAATAAAACAAAAAATAATTAATGCTGTGATCACAATAGTGTTGACCAGACTGCTAAAAATCATATATATCTGGAGCAAAAACGGTCATAGCTACATGTAGCTGCATGTAGTACACTTACCCCAAACAACTCTATGGAGCTAACATCAGCCCTTAGACTGGAAAGATAGAGAAACAATATCAGTTACATATAATGGCTAGTTCATTGTTTGAGTGAGATTGTGGGAATGGTACTACATGTATGTAAAAGCATATACATGTACATCTCTACAGAAAGCACACAGTCATGACAATTACTAAATATAAATACATTACTTGAACAACAGTATGCAACAAATGCATGTAGGATATTTTATATTGAACAACTCAATGGAATTATTTAAAAACTTTGATTTAGTATAATAATAATAATGTTTTTAAAGTATGGCATCTCTAAACAAAATTTATGTATGTACTACGAGACTTGGAACTATAACTTTTATATCACATAACTCTTGAGTGTAAGTGAATCTTGACTATTAATGACTGGCTGCTTCAGATACAACTTAGTTTTCTTTACTTGAACATTGAAAAACTGTTTGAAAATTAAAAGGTCTGTTAATAATTACAGTAGCATTATCTCAGGAAAGATTTACTGATTCACATTAATTTAGTCATTAGGCAAACTCAATGAATAGGTGCAAAGGAACTAGGATTGCAAACACCTGACAGACAGAAAGGGTGGTGTTAGTATTTCCTACAAATTGCACAGTATTAAGTTCCTCGAAACATATATATTTATTATTATATTTGCCACAACAATAAACTACAAACACTTGTAATCTCATACAACTCTCTAACACTACTGCTAATTATATAAATTATGGAACAATGAAGAAAACACTAAATTTTTATTTTTTTTATCAAAATCGTGACAGTTTAAATGATGCTGATAGAGAACAATGTAAATTGAATATTTAATTTGTAGTTTTCACTTAGTTGTATCCTCCTATAGCTTCTTACATAATTTTAATTAGCACTTTTAAACATTATTGGATAATACTGTACCTCTTAATTGCACAAGTTTGGAACTGTATAATTTCAGTGAATGAAGCTAGTACTTGTGTCACCTGTTCTATCGAGTCATACAGGCCCCGAGGCTGAGACGAAAGCCGAGGGCAAATAAGAAACTCTGAGAACTAATTGGAAGCCAAGGGACTGTACATGTATGACTCAATAGAACAGCAAGACAGAAATATTTTATTCAACAATAATTCTTCGCCATTAAATCAAAACAACAACAGTGTGCACTTGTTTCACTGGTTTTGTGCATAATTAATTAAAACACTCAAGTTTCCACAGTCGAACAACAAGAGAGTGTTTATAGTACGTTTTAAAAAACGTTTATTGCAAATTAAGCTTTTCATGATCAACAGTCAAATACAATCCTCTTCCCTGAGCTGAGCTACATTATTTGATGCCATAAACTCTGCCAATTTGCCAACGACATAGTACCCTTTCAACAGATGACAAATCCCCATCACAAGATGAACTGTTTGGTCCCGGCACTGAAACATTGCAAGTACAACCTCCAGCACGCACAACCATTTGTGCTCCCCCGGTGCCGCACCGAGCATTTCCGCCGAAGTTTTATCCCCTATGCCGCAAGCCTATATAATCTTTAATATGACTATATTTCTTAATACCCTATCTCCCTTATTGTATTTTAGAATTTTCCTACCAACTGAAATCACTTTTCATTATGATCTATTGTAACATATTTTATCCATTGCAAATCAGTGTTTTTACTGCAATAATGGAGTTTAATAAAATTATTACTATTATTATTATTTTATCAGAATCCCAAACACATCAGGCTACAGTTCAATGCAAATCGAATTTTCCATTCACAAAATGCCAGTAGGAGCTGCCGTGTACCTTTGCAAAAGTGTGAACACTAAAGCAAACTGATAAATTATATGTATTGTAAACCAAGTTTAGTTACCTATAAAAACCGATCAGTATAAATACATAGCATAAATTATATGAGAAAGCTGTAAATTTGCCACCAGAAAGCTTTGGAGACCTACACAAAATGAATGTTCCTTCACTCACAAACTTCGATAAACTTGTCAACTGAAACTGAATCAAGAGACACATAAACATCATTGCTTACCTCCACATTCTGCAATTTTTGAGGTATTTACTGGAACTGAATTGTCCTCAATGAATTCTTCAGTAGGTGTTTTGAGCAGTGTGAAGAATATTCAGCTATTACTCAGACAGTGTAAATATGTAGCAGTAATGCAAAGGAATAATCAATTCAGCCATTCCAATGCATCACGGCTTGCAACCATCACAATTGGCAACTGGGCAACTTACTTGAAGTGGCTGCTTTTTACTGGCCCTCGTTTCAAATCAAACAGCTAGTGTCAAAGGTTTCATTTGACTAATACACAATGAAATCTGTACAGCTCTGAAAGACCAATCTTCAGAAAATGCTTGAAAAACATAGATCTATAGCTCCTCTATAGCTGCCTATGTAATATCACTTCTGAGCCTGTTGTATTGGTTGATATTTGCCCTATGGTGAGCATCATGTGATCGAATCTGTCCAATGGGAGAATGCCATTTCACAATGAAAATTATTGTTGAATTATAACTACTGATACAGCTATTATTTGTGAGCATGGTTGGCGGGGTTCGATACTTGGCCTTTTGCCACACCGTCCATGGACAGGGATGTTAAGCCGTTGATCTAGTCTCTTGAGGCTCTATCAGGGGACTTAAAAGAAACCACACACTTATCGCTAATGCCGGTGTTGTGGTCTGTCAACTCCTCTCTATACTATAAGTTACTGTATACTGAGATCGTACATGGACCGTAAAACGCTTCAATGCTTTCAGTTCGATCTCTGATTCTGTAATGCGCATTCAAACATATTCACATGGAAAGTGCACAATATAAATGCAATATCATTAAAAACCTGATGAAATATTTACTAATGCTAGTTTTTACATACATGTACAAGTATATAATATTAGTATATAAGTTTTAAAACTTGAAAAATTGTATAAGAGCACACAAGACAAATTATTAAGCTGTCTTAACACTTGTCCTGCTGAATTTTCAAAATCTAAAATGTTCAAATTTTACGAAAAATGTAAACTCATTCATTTTAAGAAACAAGTAGCACCAAGCACTCCTACTCATCAAGACAAACAGAATGAATACTCATTTTATGGGTTTCTGTCAATTGCTTCAAAAGTTAGGAAAGTCTTAGTTTTGCAAAATCGTCTTCAGCAGGACAAGGGTTAAGTTTATTTTATTATCATAAGATTTCTATTTTAAGTTTTACGTTATAGTCAGTTACCTTGCTGTTCCAGAAATCTTATCAGCTGAAAAATAAGGAAGAATCATTTGAACATGCTGTGGTAATGTAAGCAACATAACTTCATTAAAAATGCATTTTTTTAAATTACATTGTACTGTAGGTACATGTAATAACCTCCATAAACAATAATTAGACTGTATTCCTGCTGCAAAGGGAATACCAGCAAGTTGTCTGCTTTCACAGCAGGAATAGTTGTTTGCTCTGGAGGCTAAGACATGGTGGACATTTTCCTTAACGATCACTTACATGTGTACTGCTTTCAGTTCTCTGGGGGTAAACTGATCATTGTAATGTGCCTTTGAGCATATTCATATTTTACAGGAAATTCTAAGTAATTACATATTAATTACATATGCTGTGTAGTGTTCACAATTTCAAGAATTCTGAAGATTAATTAATTCAGCTGACCCATCACTTGCTTGTAATACTAAAGGCAAGTGCTTTAAATGAAAATCAATCAAGGTCTACAGTGTAGGTGTACTTTCTGGAATTTCAAAGGTCCACAACAACTTATCAATATCAATATCTTTATTTTTGCATTTCTAAAAAATTTACAGAAGGTGTTGGCTTATATTTAGTAAAATATTAGGTACAGTATATATTGTTTGAATGAATTAAACTAAATAAAAGTACAATATAACAAAGGAAAGTGATACATTTCTCACTTCAGCAGGTATTGGTGGAGTGCAAAATGAATCAGACAAATGTGATGTGAGCCACAAATGTCTGTGAAGGAGGCTACTTGTAAGAAACAGAAACTTTGGACAAACAAAGGTGACAAATACATGTAGAGCTGCAAATGTGTCAATTAAAAACAGCGCAGTAATGACAATGGTAGAACACAACTATGACAATGTACATGACTTTACAACAGTGCTATTTGATCTGAAACAAGAAACATTTGATAGTCATGATGTGTCATTCATCTTCAAATGTTACAGAGCACTCACACACAATGTATAAGGCTACTAAGTCAACATGTACATGTATCTATAACAATCACAACCAGCAGGTATAAAGTTCATCTCGGGAGAGTCCTTGGTTATCAAGTACATGGATAACTCACTGGTACATGTACATGTTAAATATTATAACACTAGAAAACACTTCCTTGACTCACCTCTAGAAAGAAAAGCGGCACCTTTACCCTGGATCTTCTTTGTCTGTCTTGTTGTACTAAGTGTTGCAATGGTACACCGAATATGCCAGATTCTGAATATTGCAAAATAAACATGTTGAACTGGAGATATGCTTAATTTACAATAACTTTCAGTTAATGCACTAACAACTGACAGTACATGTACATGTAACTGAACTATTTATCAACACTACTCGATCCTTACAACAGCCACTGTACTGTGTCCACAGTTATTTTATTGTATTGTTATTAAGGCGGAAGTTGAATAATAAAAAAAAAAAAAAAAAAAAAAAGAAAGTAGGTACCTACAGGTACAATTTAAGTACTTGGTCAAGGACCAATTTATATAAATTTATATAGTTGTATACGGTATTGTTGTGTAACTTACCTTTAACTTTCTTCTTAATAGGCTTTCTCCTATGCAGTGCTAGTCCATGGGAGTCGAAGAGTGCTGTTAACTCAATGAGTGTCAATGATCTTACTTTCTCCATGTCTTGTCGGGATAAGTCACCCACTCTTGTCACACCCAGCTCATCTTTGGTTAGTGTAAAATTCTGGAAGGAAAGAATGATTTCAAGAGCAAAGATGTTAACTAGTGGAAAGCTTGGATTTCTAGTTGACTTGTGTGCAAAGTCAAACAAGACATGTAGTCGAACTGAATTGTTGCTTTGCAGGGCTTCCAACTGCATAAGAAAGTGGCATTTTATGCTAATTTTAATTTGTGATATATATGGGATTCAAAATAAAACACTGACTTGCATCCACAGGACCGAAATAATACTTTGGAATGAAGTAAAGTTTTCCACAAGATAAACGTCTGATTGCTGTTCGATCCATACAGTTTTTGTTCCTCAGATAGTTGTAAATCATCTACAAACAAGTTGCTTCAATCGAATGTATAGACTTTGTTTACCAATTTCAGATAGTTATGTTAGTTACTTGCATTGGGTTTACCAAGTTGACATATTTTATCAATTGTTTGTAGAAAAGAAGGAAATAAACAACTTTGAGTCATCAAGAATTATTATTATTATCATAAAGAACCTGTCTGTGATCATTTTATTGTTGACATTCAATTTCATTAAAAATATTGAAACTGATTACTGTGTTAATCATACAGTAACAAAAATTTCTCAGTTCTGATTCGTTGAGAGGAGTGACATTTATTTGAAATTGAGTGCACATTTTTCAAATTGAGTGCACATTTTTGAAATTGCGTGCAGGAAAGTGAAATTGAGTGCAGAAAAGTGAAATTGAACGCTGATTGGCCTGCAGTGAGAAAGCTGTAGCCAATCAGATCACTGCTACTAAAATGTGGATGGCACTAGGGATGAGGTTAGGTACAAGCGTCCATTTTGTTTCTTGACAAGAAAACTTCGAGTTTGAAAACCACAATATCGATGCAGATTTACTTGAATAGTTGTGTGTCCTAGAGAAGAACTTATTAACCCAACACACACAGGAATTAACAACAAGTTGCTACAAGCATGTCATTCGTGAAGCAGCAAATCTACATGCGTACTATCAGCAGTTGAGTATCGTTCTTCGCACCGAGAAAATGTTGACACAAAGCCAATCGGAAAGGAAACAAAGCTAAATAGATGTCTCAGAAATTTCTGTTTCTGTATGATTAATAAGTAATCACATGATTCCTTGTGCAATGTTGGAATAAATTAGCACTCGTACATTTTTTAAAGACCACAAATTGAACTCGCTTACGCTCGTTCAATTTTGTTAGTCTTTGAAAAATGTACTTGTGCTAATTTATCCCAAATTGCACTCGGAACCATGTGATTACTAATACAAAGTGGGGACCCAACTGGAAGCCAAGGGAACCTAAATGTTTGGGTCATTTAAAGTCCCAGGACTGAATCACTTTCTTATTTCAAATGGAAGCCAAATGCTTTGTCTTGGGCAATGTTACACTTTAAGATAGTGACTACAATCATCTCAATGCTTTTACTGTGACACTCAAATTCTAAAGTTTTAATTAAAACTACTCTTACTGATAGGTATCCACAAATCTTTCACTTTTATTTGCCTCAAACCACTAGATGAGTGTAAATTACTAAAATTCTTTATCTCAGAATCAAAAGCTGCGATTCACTCATGATTTGCCAGACTTACTGGTAACCCTACCACCAACATATGTTCAAACTTTGCTAATATCAGACATGCCTGACTGACACTCAAACCCACAGAGACTGGACTTACCGGCAATCGTGGAAATTGTGGTGCTTCAAACGGTCTGTCTATGTGACTTCTTGTGTCCTAATAATTCCAGTAACAAAAATTGCTTAATTAGCATTCACTCAGAGACGTCAACTCTCATGCATTGGGCACAAAGATCTGCCAGAAAAGAGCAGCAATTGCCCAAATAATAAAGTTCACAAAAAAAACTCCATGATTGAATTTAAGATAAATTTCTTATATGCTTCAACCACATTTAGTCAACAAAAAATGCACCAGAACAGGTTCTTTGCCTTCCATCTTTTTAAAATTAACTTTCTGGGGCCGGGCATGCCCACAGACTCCCGGCCCTATTATCTTGTGCCTTGGTGCCTTCACTATTCAAGAAATTGCTTAGCTATACGTCAAACATGTATTGTACAAGTACAGGGGTAAACTCACTGTCCTTCAATTTGGCAAAGTTATTTAATTGGTCCCCATGCATCTAAAATAAATTCCAAGATGTGAATTTTCTCCTCTAGGTTATTTATAAAAATAATTAACTGATGAATTCCTGACCCAAAGAGAGAGACAGATCTGTTCTCTCAACATCCAAATACGTCATTCTCTTAAAAGAGCTCTCAAGAAAAAATATACGACTGGTTTGTGTGGTTGATAATCAATGTCATCACTGTCCAGGTAAGGAAATAAGACATTTTGCAGCATGAGAGCTCTTAATTCATAATGCATTTAGCTTGAACAACAAACAGTAGTAAATGTTACAGGCTGTTACAAGTTGTACAATAAAAAGAGGGAATGGAAAAAATACAAAGCATATTAAGAGAAAAAATGCTGTAAAAGGAACTATCAATTAATGATCTCATATTCTTACTGTCAGTGATAATAAATAGATTAATACTTAAAATTAATAAATAAATGAAAAAAATTATAGGAACATTTATAGCTTGGTACATGTATGTTTTTGTTTGAACACAGGGATTCGATCAAAATATTTTTAGCAAAAATATTTAAAGGGTACAAGTCTTATAATTGTTATTTGGCAATGTCATGATAAAATTAATAATTTGAAAATTTATATAGCGCAGATTGCATGAATATAAATATTTTTGTGGAAGTATATAACATCGTAAGTTATGATGTTATCACAGATATGGGAAGTTATGAAGCCACATCAACCACATCATTTTCTTCTCTGTGCTTCAAAAAACAGTTTTCTGTCAATTAATTCCTCGCACCACAAAAATATAGCACACAATGCTGCTCTAATTTTGCTTAGCAACTAGTCATGAAATATCAATGTCTTTTACCCAACAGCTCCATCTACATTTCTGGAACTAATCTGGTACCAGTAATAGCTAGAGATCTCACCATTCTACGGCTGTGCATCTTATCCTCTGGGACGTCAACTGGTGCCTCTCTAAATGACTCCGGTCCTTCATCAGGAGGAGAAACACTTAATGACTTGAATCTTGTGTCATCAATATCATCAACAATCGACTCTTTTGTCTTGTCTGCGGCATTGAATAGCTCCTGTTTGGTTGTACCAGTGACACCGGTAACATAGAACACAGAGCCATGCCGAACTTGTTGCTTGCCTGAAGTTAAACGGTGACACTTAGCTCATTACATGTGCATATTACTGGTATATTGCACCAGGATTGTGAGTTGTGCAAAGCAGTAAATTTCAAGAATTTGTAAAAAAACAACACAAACATGAATGAGAATAATAAAGATTGGATTCTTCAATTAATAAATTATAAATTAAAATTAATGGCATAATTATATTAGCTGAGCTTACCAATACAATCAGAGTACATGTATGCCGATCAATTTTCATCAATACAGGACAACAACGTTTATAAATGATTGCTCTGAATATAATTCTTGTTCAAAGCCACAGCAGACACCTGGTTTTGAGATTAAGTTGGTGGTGGGATGCATCTCAAATCAATGCATCTATCACAGCTACATGGCATTTTCCTAAATTAAAACTTACAATAATTAAAAAAACTAACCTAACTCCCTTATAGATAACAATCATAAAATTTGAAAAAAATATCAATGATTTCATGTTTAGATATGATACAACATTCATAGTTTACTGTAGCTAGACTAATGGAATGGGGACAGCCCGAAAATATTACAGACAACTTCCCTCATGAAGGTAATATCAACTTAAAATCAATCAGATAATAATCAGTGTTACATGTACTAATAACATAATTATAACTGTAAAATTCTGAAAATAAGCCCCTCCGTAAATAAGACC
>JANVCJ010069282.1:0-12892 GCA_026413505.1 Epizoanthus ramosus
CCCCCCCCCCCCCCCCCCCCCCCCCCCCCCCCCCCCCCCCCCCCCCCGCCCCCAGCCCGCAACTTGAGCTTCCTCACCCTGATCGATACTCGAAACTCCATTTCCTGCATGTTGCAGATACTAAAAATAGGCTTTTTACAAGCAGAAACCCACTTCTAATTATCTAGTTGATAAACGACAACTACCAACTGATCAATTGACGCTTCAACCTCCCCTCCACCCCCATCCCCACCCTCCTAACCCTCTAGTCAATTTGTAAGTCAGTATTCATTAAAGAGAAGCACTTAAAAAGTATCATTCGGCGAGGCAAAAGGAAGGGTCTTCAAACCTGATGCCTGCAATATCCTCTTTGTTTCTTCAAACTGACATATCAAAAAATTTGTACCAAATGAAACCGTAAACATTTTTTACTTTACGGTAATCTGTTTTGACCAAGTAGAACACACGTTTTCAGTTCAGAATATTTTTCACAATTCTTAGATTTTGGAGTTTCATACGACCATAATTCTGACATATCAAAGCATTCGTACCAAATGAAACCGAAAACATTCTCCACTTTATGATAAACTGTTTTGACCAAGTAGAACACACGTTTTAATTTTCTTCTTCAGTTCAAAATATTTTTTCACAATTCCTAGTTTTAATTTTGGAATTTCATACGACTATTTCTATTTCTGTAGATCTTCAATTTAACATACTTACCGCATTTGTCATATCCTCACCCGTTTCCTTGGCAACGTCAGACTTGAGATCCATGAAAGAAAGTTTGAAGGTAATGGTCTCATCAATAAGCCAGACCTTGAAAAAGTAACCTTGGATTTGAACATGACACATCAGTACACCGTCATACAGACACACGCATAATAATAATAATAATAATAATAATAATAATAATGATTTGTGTTAGGCCTTCTTTCCATCTCTTATTCTTTTCTTCGATAGATTCTCTCCTCCCCCTGCTTTCCCCAACGGCGAAGAAGGCACGATCGCAGGTTACCTCACCTATTTTCTCCAAACTTTGCATGGAAGCATATAAGTTACAACCAAACTCACCCTGACATGATCAATTTAATCCAGCACTCTCTCGTTTATAACAAACATGACCCCCAGTCCCTGCCTCCTCTCGAGGAAAAGATCGGCGATATATCCAAGTTTCGACAGTTACAACAACAACAACAACAACAACAACAACAACAACACCTATTGGTTACAATAATAATTAACAATAAGGAAATAAAATACTTTTAGAGCAAAATTATTCTCTTCCTACCTGGACGACAGCCGTACAGTTCCATCCTGAGGGCGAAGTTCTTGTGTGCTGCTAATTTCATCAATAAAATTTCCGTAGCAATAAACGGAAAGGGAAACTTGTTGTTCTTTATTGAGTTGCTGTCACTGTTCCCTAAAAATATCTGTGAACCAAAATAGCAATGGCTTATATCTTATTTAGCATAGTTCACTTTTGTCCGTCAATCATAAAATGATAGTAGCTTGTGTGTATATATGTATGTACATGTGTGTGTGTGTGTGTGTGTGTGTCTGCGTCTGCGTCTGCGTCTGCATCTGCGTCTGCGTTTAGGGGGATGGGACGTCACTTTTGAGGCAGCTTAAAAGTTCCTGATTTTTTGTAATTTAAAACCATTACCATATTGAAATGTATAAGTTATACACAAAATATAGAAAAACCATATAATTTTCAAGTCTTTATATTTGTCATGTAACAAAGCGACTTCGTCACTTCATTAGTCGAATCACTCAGCCATCATCATATGCACTGCAACCTTTCATTCCTATTGACCATAAACGGTGGCATTAAGGAGGATCACGGCGGGAACAAAATCGTCTAAGAGAGGGTTAAACGGCAGTAACATTGACGCAAACAAGAATCATGATTCGCCTGAAAAATTCACTGACCTTTGGCACAGAAACTGTGTTTCCTTTGCTATCTTTGTAACTGACTTGATACATTGTGACCCATTCCCCCACACTGGCATTTCCGTAGCCCTGTGTCGCAACTGCTGTTACTATCATTTCTCGCTGCAGTATCACTAGTATCCACGAGACCTCACCAGCGCCGGCTCGATAGCCTCCTTGTCCATTTAGTCTTGCCTTGTGTGGGCCGTAGGTTAACACGTCATTACCATACACTGAACTTGCCGCAAAAGATTGATCTTGAATCCTCTGTGGATCGGCCAGTCCTAAAGGTTTGTTACAATCATCTGAAAATTGAAAAAGATTGAAACATTTCATTGGATTTTCAAACTCGATGGAAATGTGAATTCATATGACGAGATATTTGAAATCTCGAAACTATAGACTAATTAGGGACTACACATTTCTAATAAGCGCGAATTTGTATTGAAAATTATCATCCTCCGATGGAGCGCTGTAAAACCATATCACATTACGGTACTTTTTCTCCAAAATATAGCTTTCTAATATATGGGTAAACTCGACAGCCACTAATATAAAAGTTATTAGTTTCAAAACACATATTTCCTTGCATTCTTTACGCAAGGCAGAACATCACGTGTACTTTCAGTTGTCAAACTCGAACGACTTATCTCAGCTCAAGCTTGTGGACGTGGACGATTATCTCAAGAAAAAAGCGAAACTATCTGCCGTTAACTTTTAGATAAAACAGCTAGAATTCTCTTCGTTTGGAGAGACATACAATGTACATGATTCGCTTTGTTACCTTGCATAAAACATGGTTCCAGTTAAACTTATTTGAATGTTAGCAATGACGTCATTTCCCAAGGGCATGCACGTCTCACGTGAAAATAACAGCAATTCCCTGCCAATTCCCTGCCAATTCCCTGCCAATTCCCTGCCCTTCGGACATTGCTAAAAAGAACACAATCATTCTCCTACTACACCGGACTTCACTTCTCAAGTTATCAAATGGTCGGCCAAAAAAAAACTCGCATGTATAACGTTGAAGAATTCGAATTAACAATCTAACGATTAATATAATACAATTTTAAGAGAACTGAAATCTTTGTAGACTACAATTGATAAATTCGAAATACCAAAACACGCGCACAAAAATATGGCACCGCACTCAATATTACCAGCTAATTAGTGCCGTGCAAACAGCGCCTTCCGAAAGATATTGGCTTGGCGTACCCAGAAGTTTTACTTGTGCGGAGGACATTTCCGGTGATATGCTCGGCACCTGTACACATTTTGGATACGGCACCACGAAAAACACCGTTTACAAGAGATAAATTAGGTGGGTGCCGTGCCGAGAAACATTGGCGGCACCGTGCCGCTATTTTGGAGTGACGTTTCATGTTTTTTTCGCGTGTAAATGGAATTCAAGTTTAATCATACATTTTATTTGCCTTGTTTCAGCTGTGCATTGTAAGTTAGTAATAAAAAGTCGTTTTGTAGCACACACCCGGTGCAGGATAATTGCAATCTCTCTGTTGCGTCACGTTCTGCATCAACAACTGACTGGATATCAACATAATTTCAAAAGCCACCGAACTTCAATTTACACCTGCTGGTGACAAGAGAAACATATGATCGATGTTCCAACATTTGCTTTCCCCTCTTCACAATATATTGCTATTTTTTTTAACTTTTGGATTAGTAAATCAATCCTAATAAACAATACGCAAATCTGTATTTGATGCAAACTAAGTAACCGAATAGTAATTTCCCTCAATCTCCCAACTAGAGTTTTCTTTGACTTTTGAAATGATTTCTTGGTAGAGTCTTCAATATTAAAAATTAATAAAATGGCCTCTCTGTTCATACATTTGTTTTCATAACATGTAGATAAATACATTTCTGTTTCTGCATGCGTGCATCGTTAAGCTTTTAAAAAATAATATACTTATCACAAAAGATTCTTGTTTTGTGTTATTAAAATTATTTTCGAACAAGAACTTGCGCAAGACTATTTTAAAATGACCAACATGACAAATCGATCAGTTATACGGCTTCTACGTGTGTTAAAGGAGAAAAAATGTAATTTTCTAACTCAGCTACTAGTAGGTCGATAAGATGAACAGGTTGCTTTTAAATATTTACTCCGCAAGTGTTTAACTTCATAGGCAACGTACAAGTTGTAAACATTAATTTCAGTCTACCTGAGCACTGTAAGGCGTGGACTAGAATGACGAAAACATAACTGCTCGTCCAAACACTCCTCGCCATAGCCATATTGTTGATCGTCTCAGCACAGAATCTGATAATGTTCAATTCTGTTGATATTCTGACAAAGTTTCCCTTACAGTCCAAAGACACTCAAATTATGGCACAATTTAAGCGTGCATTTTGGTTATTGTCTAATAGCTTGTCAGAATAATGAGCTTTTTACCAGTCGCGAGTAAAGTAATAATTTATCGGTATTGTTTTATCAATGTTTACTTGATTGACATTTAAAGAAGCCGAAAAAACATTAGATTCAGTAATTCAATTATTTAATCGTTAATCAATGTACATAGTTTTAACAGAACAAGCAAAGTCGCAAAACTGCTCATAAGTTATGAGATTAAAATGAGAAAAGTTGAGCACCATTTCACATTTTATTCCACTGAATCACAATTAACTTTCTTAATTGAATAAAATAAATCATTCTGATGAGCGTGAGTAAAACTAGGAGACACTTGACCACAATAATAACGATACCTGACAGCCTAGATTTGAATCACATTATCGAACCACCCGCAAACCGAGTGAGAATTCAAGTAAAACGTATAAAGCAAACAGCATTTTCAATAAAATAACATTTAAACGGGGATTGAAGGGCCACAGATACGTTGTTAATTTATTTTTGTGGTTTTGTCTGTGATAGTATTGTCAAGGCATCAGCTTGCAAAGACAATCGACTAATTGCATTTTATGCAAAAGATATTTTCAAAGAAATGGAAACCCCTTTACCACTGATAATTGTTTGAAAGCTATTTCCATAATCGCGTCCAGGATATTTGTTCATCCTGTAATCTAAATCAACAGTAGCTTGATAAAAAAAAAAAAAAATTGTTGAGCGGATTTTCGTCAATTGATTCGAAGTTTTGTCACATACAGATTGGCGTCTGGTCATTAATGTGCAGAAGCATGCCTTTGCAAGAGCCTCTCTGTAATTGAATGGCAGGACATGTACATAACCATTGGATCTCAGATTGGCTCCATAGCCGCAAGTATGTGATCTCTCTTGTATTCTTGCAAGGAACTCAGTAATTCCTCTTCTAATTTCTTGTTACGCACTCTCTGGGCTTCAGTTGTTAAACAGCATGCAAGTTCCAAAATTTAAGAATCGGCAAAACGTATACTTATTTCTTATGGAGAATAAACGCTAGCCACTCTTTGAACTACAGGGGCCTGACGTTTAAAAATATTTTAAGATTAAAATTTCCATTTAACAGGTTAGCTGGTTTTCGGTGGTGACATTTATAGTTCTACCGAAGTAAAATCAGGGGGGTAAAGATTATTTCAACCTTGGCCGTACTAAAAGGCTGTACATTTAACCATAATACCTTGCGAACCTAACACAACGAATAGGCACATAGAAAGCCATATATTTTTGCGAAATTCGACCCTCTTACTAAGAACATTGTGCATGCTAGGTTTAAAGATTTTACGACTTTTCTGTGATTTTTCATGAGTTTTTGTTTAGGGTTTTTGTGGGCTAAGAATTATGGGTAAATGTACCAGATAAAGAGATTAGAGATACAGAAACAAAAGCTGGTAGGCTAATTAAAATCTTAATTACAACAAAAAATACATTATTAACATATTACCATTAGACAATTGCAATTATCACGTCTCGAGGAACTTTGTCACAATTAATTATATTTCTTCACGGTTCTTGATTTCTCTGCTTCTATAGAAATTATAGAAACAACTGGAAACTCATCATGAATCAGTAGTCAAAAAATGAAAGAGAAAGACTATCAATTAAAATCCCCCTAAGATGAGAGCGAAAATATACCGTTCGAGATTTTAGTTGATCTGAGTATAGTAGTTTTTGAAATGTAAGTTTGCGAATTTCAGTGACTTGTCTAAATCGTATATATCTTTACTGTTCAAATTTCGCGACAGCTGTTTTATAGCCGGTTGCTTCAAATTCTTCTTACCTCCGTCAGTGAATTGTCAACGTATTGTCAATGGCGGGTAAGGTTAAAGAGAAGCCACGAGAATTGGTTTTCTCAGTCTTTGATTAATGTATATGTAATAATATACGATAACTGACATTTGCAGTCCTACGAAGTTACACACAGTATATTTTGAAAATCACAAAAAGACAATTTTAGGTGCTATAAAGTTTGTATTGAACGGAAGATTAGCACTGATAACTTTGGGACCATGACACTATATATACAGAAAAATGATTAATTATCATTCAAACAAGGGTGTGAGAAACTAAAATAATAAATAATTGCTAAACTGGTGCCACAGGCCTTAATACTTAGTTATTGTTTTAGGCCCCGTCCACACGTATCCGGATATTTTCGAAAACGGAGATTTTTTTTCTCCGTATTTGAAAAAATCCGTGTCAACACGGCGGACCGTATTCAAATCGTATTTGCCCCGTCCACACGTATACGCAAAACCGATTCGAATACGCTAGACCTCACATATTGCGCATGCGCAGGCTGCGAGCGCATGCGCCCTATGATAAGCATAAGACCAGGACACTCAAAATTAAGAGTTTGATCGCCGCCATGTTTGTTATGTTAATTTCAGGCCGAGTGCACTGGACCCTAACTTTGACGTCATCGTATTCGAAAACCTTCGTTGTCGACCGTCCACACGAATACGATAAATCTCCGTTTTTAATAATCTACAGACGAGAGCGCTTTCAAAAACCTCCGCTTTTGTGACCGAAAACGCCATATACGTGTGTGAACGAGAGGTGCAAACGGAGAAAAAAATCTCCGTTTTCGAAAATATCCGGATACCTGTGGACGAGGCCTTAAAAATATATTATGTTGGCTTACAAGTGATTACAACATCAAAGAACTTTAAAGAAATAAACAAATTAAATATATGCAGACAAGAAACCGAGCAAAATAATTTGTCAATACGAGATAACGGTAAAAGATAACATATTGTGTTTTTATTGCAATATAATATACCTGATAATCTTACGTCGTATGGTAAATTTAACTTTAACTATTTTTATCTCAAATTTGTTCAACACAGCTGAGTGTTTTTACAGGTAATGTAAAAGGATCAAAATAATCATATACACAGATTTTGTGGTCATTCCTCCGAAGTAGAAGCCAACATATAGTCTACAGATGGATATTCATGGCTCTGAAATGATCCTTAGTTTGTTCATAAATTTGTTCTTACTATTTCGGTAAATTTGAGTCTTGGTGTTTATAAAGCTGGTACTTATATAAATGCGAAAAGGTGTGTATATTCAACGGAAATCTATAGTTAGCAATCGCAACCTGGTGACTACAAAGTACACGCATGCGAAGTGGCTCGAATAAAAGATTGCCATTAATTGAAAATAGAAATGGAACGATTACAACAATAACAATATATAGAGACTGCAGTGTGCCAATTTCCTTCCTATGAAATTATTATCTATGTCGACAATCACTTTTTTAATTAGAAAAGACAATTATTGGCAGAAGACTAGCTTGGGTAAGAACGGTAACACCTATTATTCACGACATTTCACTGCGGATAAATTACTTTTTATCCAATTTATGACAAAAACTTCAATATTCGGTCTCCTAAGTACACACTTTTATTTTAATAATTTTAATTCACTTTCTTTACTTTTCGACAATAACTCATTAACTGTGTCTGTTGCGCTTATTCTTATTACTCATTGACAAACAAATTTAAATAAAGTTTTCATCTGGTAACCAAAGAGAAAAAGAGTTTTCTTGACAACAAATTCAACTACTTCTTTCTTCTGTACGTTATATTATAATGTAGTTTTTTTTATTATTTTTATTAATTTCGGTAAACAATACTGCCAAATATAAAAATCACACTAATCATTTTCAGTTAATTATTGAATTCTTTCGTTTGAAGTGCATGTAATGTAAATAGAATAGAAAATAGATGTAACTTATTTTTTTATTTATTTTCATATATTCACAATTTTTTCTTATTAAAACCTTTTTAATAAGAAATTTAAGGATGAAAAAGTTAAGAACTTATACTTTTTGCAAACATTTAATTTTGTTGTGCATCTGGTATACATATATTATATTTCCTTCTGGGCGTTCCTTACGAAATCAAGTCAAATTAGGAATAACATTACTTTGCGCAACGCTAATTCGTAAAGTCAAAATGGCTAAGAATTGATTTCGCAACTTAGTTTAAATCTAAGTTGGAACCAACAGCGTCAGCTCGTCACCGTTACATGGTGTTACTTAATATCAGCAATAAGACATTTTGGGGTGACGTGGGTTTCGGAGCTGAGTGAGTTATTACAAATTGCACTTTGTTTTCAAAATTGAAAAAAAAGAATAATCAATATTGAGGCGTCCACAGCGTAAAGCATAGACCTTACAGATATAATACATAGATATTTGTTGCCTACATAAGTACAACTACTGACCTGAACATTTTACAGCTTGGCAAAGAGCAACAATCAGTGCAGCTGTGCATACAATTACTGCCGCTTCATCCATCCAGCACCGTAAAATGTAGCGAACGTCCAAAATATTAGTGGGATGTCTGTGAATATGAATATGAAAAGAAAATTGCTCATTACCTGGTTTGGCCTGTTATAATCTGTCTGTTTACTCGTGGGCTAGTTCTGTTTGATTAACCAGTGCCTTAATAGTCAAATGGTAACGCTTTCGGCCATTACAAGTGTTGCTTCAATCAATAAGATTAAACCGAGAGAAACTGCAACGAATACGTGTTTACATGAGATAGCTTCATGAAATAAATACTTTAACAAATGGTTATTTATCCATTGCTTACTTGTGCTATGTTCTATCCTTGGACTCACACTGAACCATTCAAGTATTCAATTTTAATTAAAGTAAACCTGGAGCTGTCTGGTTTCCAAAGTTAAAAACAAAATGGTCGTTGTTTCATCTACATCTACATCTACATTATATTAAGTCGGTAAAAAATGAGATATCACACCAAGTGTAAAAAATCTAAATAAAAAAAATACGATTGAAATATTAAAAATAAAGAATCTGTAAAAATCTAAATAGAACTAATGCGATGAATTATTTAAAGCTATTAACTAACTCAGATTTGAAACTATCTAAGGACGTTGCCTTAAGTTCCATTCATTTATTGTTCGTGGGAAGAAAGAAAATTTAAAAATATCTTTCTTTGCCCTGGGAACTACAAATTTATAAGCGTGGTTTCCACAGGTTCTTCTTCCATTATTTGGTTTTAGATGGGCTTCAAACTGAAGCATCCTTGAGATTGTGGGAGAGTTTATATATATAAGATAGTCTGGCGGTTTTCCTTCTAGTGGCTAGGGTTTCCCAGTTAAGTTCCCTGCAGCATTTCTGTCACACCTGCATAGGGGTGTAGTTGCCCCGCGCAAAATCGCGCTGCCTTTCTCTGAACTCTCTCCAGCCTTTGAATGTCCTTCTCGTAGTAGGGATCCCACGCGGCACTTCGATATTGAAGGGTTGGTCGGACTAAGGTCTTATACGTCGTTTCTCTTACCGATCTGGGACAGATATGCAAGTTTCGCCGCACAACGCTAAGTACTTTTAGATGCTTTGCTTGAGTCTGACGATGTGTGTTGATTCCATTTCAGTTACATGTTAGTGTGATCCCCAGATAGGTAATGTTATCAACTTGTTCTAGTTCAGTTCCGCAAAATGTGTATTTCTTGACAGGTGGATATCTCTTGTTTGAAATGCACAATACTTTGCATTTTCATGGATTGAATTGCATTTGTCGCTGATTTTGCCATTGTTCTAGGTTTTTGTAGGTCGTCTTGTAAGTGGTCACAATCAGTATCATTTGCAATAACACCATTAAGTAGGGCGTCATCTTTCCGTTTCCAACGGGTCCATCCCCGCATTAGCAGCTGTGATATGATTGGCCAATCAGCGTTCAATATTCCATTTTCGGCACTCAATTTGAAAAAATCTGAACTCAATTTGAAATAAACTTTACTCCTCTCGACCAATCAGAACTGAGAAATGTTCGTTACTGTATATTTATTAAGCTATGAATTTCATTATTTGATCTGAAGATATACAGATCGATTATTTTATGATTCCGAACCTCGCGCTGAGCTACTTTAGTGTTGTAATATACTAACATTATAGCTAGCTAGTGTTCTTGTAAATTTAGTTGTTGTATAACACTGCAAAGATATTTATTCAACTAAACTCTTCGGTTAGCAATTTATGGTGACTGTGCAATATACGGATGAAAAGTTAGCCTTGCAAACAATATTCTACTATTTTCAAGATAACGGAACCATTACAATAGTAACAATAGCTAAATCGCCGACCACTAGGGTGACCCGACTTCCTTGTTGTGAAATTATTATCAAAGAACCACTTTAAGACACGATTGATGGCAGAAGATTAGTTGGAGAACATCTAAACATATACGCACTCTATCGTGGAAATAGTGAAAGTTGAAGTTCAAGCTGCAAGCTCAAGCCACACAAAGACACACAAACCAAAACAACATTAACATGTAATCACAGGATTTGTTCGTGCAATTTCGTAATATAACAGAATTCGTAAATTTTTCAAAGATCTCAAATTTGTTAGTCTTTGAAAAATGTACTCGTGCAGAGTCATTCCAATTAAATTGCACTCGTTAATTGCTTTCTAGACACTAGTTTGTACTAGAGCCAAGATAATACTATGCATTATGTTGTAAAATGCCAAAAATAAACCCTAGGCTTATAATAATAACAATAACAATAATAGTAATGTATTTGGAGCATTAAATAAAGTCTCAATGCTCTTACAAGCTATATGGAAATGTTAAAAAGCTTAAAAAAATTACAACAAGCTCATTAGGGCTTTGAAGAAGAAACCTGATTCTAATTCACAGGCATTAGTCAATAAAGACACCTGCCGAACCGTAACCTGCTTGCAAACTATCCCCAAAAGAAGAAACGTATGGAAGCGCAATGGGCTCAGGAAGGGCTTGGCACCCCAAACGTTACCGAACTGACGGGCGTAGATTTTACCTGGAGGGCTTATAACCACCGCAGGGAACTTTTAACGCACTTTTTACCGTTTTCTAAAGACTACATAATAATTTCTAATTTGAGCAATTTGAGCAATTATTCGGCAGCGGCGCTTATTTCTAAACAGTTAAAAATTAAAATCCAGAGAATATAGAGGATCAAGTTGCGAACGTATTAAGTACTGGTTAACCCTCACTTAGGAGCTATCAAACCCGGCTACGTTAAACGCTGTTAAGGTCACGAACTGGTTGTTCACTCTACTGTTAAACGTTTTCGTGCAATTGTACCTCTTTATATTACATACTGAAGCCAGGATATGATTTATTTATATGTACTCGAATTACCGCCGCGGCGCTTATTCGACAGCGGCGCTTATTAAATTTTTCAGGGTACAAGTGCAGCGCTTATTTGGGTAGCGGCGCTTAATCGGGCAGCGGCTTACTCGGTCATTTACGGTATGTTCACTATAAACGGACCAGATCTATCTGCTCTGTACTGAATGACCGGGTACGACGTAGCCCAGATCCGGCCTGTGCGAAATGTTGGTCCCCTAGCCCATCACATTTCAGCTGTAATGTTACATCGGACCATGAGTGGAGGCCAAATCTGGTCTGTACGTGAACTATGTTTCCCAATTTAGCCAAATAATTACGATTTAATTTCATTTATGTGGTTCCGAGAAGTCAGCAAAAACAGGTCAAAGTTCGCTTCTTTTTGCTCAAAAGAAACTGGTCAAAACGACCGTTATGAGTCCTCTCAATTCATAATGATCTATACTAGTCCAATGTTGGCCTCGATATCCGCCTAATGTCTCTGTGATAACCTACTTTCCCAGGCACTTGTATTAAGCTTATGTACGGGTCTAATATGACCTTCTGGGATCCCTATGTCACCGTTGGTATGAACCATAGGTTCACCTTTTGACTGGTCGTCATCGGCATGAATGAGAACAACCTTTTTTTGCACCGGTCGAGTTTGGCCAGCCGCATCCCACGCGCTTGTATCAATTCCAGCAATGCTTTTCGGCCTGACTTTTTGCATTACAGGCCTTTCTTTAGATCGCCTCTGAACGCCGCTGTCATCTTGAGTATGCGGGCTCGAATCAGGAGATACCCCGTCACTTCGCATTTGCTTCTCGCTTATTGTGCGACGCAAGCGAAACTTGGAGAATCCCTCCGGTCGGGGGGCGTGTTGGAATGTCGTGAATCTGCTCGGGTCTAGTCTACGGCTTGTTGGCTTATCATCGGGGATGTCCCTCGCGGCTTCTTCAGGCTACAGTCACAGACAAGTTTGTAAGAATCGATATACTATTGAATTATACATGCAAGTATCATTAATTACCGACCGCTAATAATCAACAAACTTACATGTGCAACCTGTCTGATTTTTACGTTCCAATCAATTCTCGAGTATTTTATGTTTTTTCTTATGTTACAAAATTTTACAGCTAAAGTAAATTTGATTTTAATATTTTAAGGTTAAGTGCATTCTAATCTAAGTTTATAAAATGTAAAAATTTATTATATTAATTAAGATAGCTTTAATTTGTGTCTCCGATTAGTAAACTGTTTTAGTGGGCCAGCTTATTTTCTCTTATTTCTAACGTGCTATCCTATTTATTGGTAGTCTTTTATAATGAAATGATCACTAAGTACGGTTAAATGCCGCTTATAAAGTCCCCGGTTATAATCATTTCATTTCCTCAAAGCTTGACTCATGCAATTCAATCCTTTATGGCCTACCAGTTACAGAACTTAATAAACTACAGCG
>JANVCJ010069293.1:0-21498 GCA_026413505.1 Epizoanthus ramosus
AGTAGCAGTAGTAGTAGTAGTAATAGTAGTATAGTAGTAATAGTAGTATTGTAGTAGTAGTGGTAGTAGTAGTAGCAGTAGTAGTAGTAGTAGCAGTAGTAGTAGTAGTAGTAGTAGTAGTAGTAGTAGTAGTAGTAAAGGTAAAAGCTTTATTGGCATGTTTTTTACAGAAATTGTTAAAGCTATTACAACAATAACAAGGGAAACAATTAAATATCAAATTACATATCAAGTAAAAAACGTGTATATATACTACTCGGCAAGAACACAGTTACTTGTATTTCATCATAGTAGTGGTAGTAGTATAGTATACTTTATATTTACGACATGCTGCGACATAGATTTTCAGAATGTAATTACAATATTAACTTTAAAAAGTGGTTACAATTATTTGGCTTTTATTGTCAAAGTTCATTTATAATTATAGTGTTAGCACCATATACGCTTAACAGTGTCGTGACTCAAACCTTTTCACGTTTATCTCCAGTTTTCACGTACAAAACATTGCAACTGTATAACACAGTGGGATGTGGGACCACAGACTGGAATGGAATTATGTTTGTCCAGAGGTAAAAAAATTCATGTCTGACTCGCATTCGCACGCAATGGTAGACTTTTGCCTTTACGGCCACTAGTCTGTTATCACGTAGTTTTTACTACGTTCCAATTCTAAGAACAAGAATAAACAAACTAATTTCACAGATGTTGCCTTCAATGACTTCACAACCAAACAGATACGAAGATGTAATCTGCTGAAAGGTAGACTATGAGCAATACACACCACAGACATTTTGGAGATTCCTTCAACTAGTCTAACAAATTACTGAAAGATAAAAATGTTTTAGCACATGTCGTTCAACGAAGCAATTTGTAGATGACAATTCTTTTCTACTTCTATGTAAAGTAAGCTACATTAAAAACCTCAAGAACTAAAACAAAAATTCGCACATTTTAGCATTACTTTTTACTTGGAATTTGCGGCAGGTTTTTAACGCTTGTCGAGTTGGCTGATCAAGCCACGACATTAATTAACACTTCGCATTAATTAAAACCGTGTCTTCAATTCAAACTTGTCTGAGTTTCTGTCGGTTTTCATGTCTGCAGGCGTACTAAATAATCAGCAGCACTGTTCTCTAAAGAAAATATATTGCTTGTCTTCTGGAAAAATGCCAATTGAAATATTTTTTAAACTGACGAATTTCGTTAGATTAAAACTGAGCTTTTCTATCTGTTTACTGCAAATTAGTTGCTAATTAACTGTAAATTGAATTTCTGTCCGATTGTCTACCAATCTTTCCCTAGATAGTTAGATATGTAGTGACAATAGCATTCGATATTCCATACTTTGCTGGGTCGATATATAACATTTCAGTAATACTTATGTAGGTATCTATTTATTTATCTGCTATCCGCACGATTGAGGAATGCACCTGTTAGAAGCTTGGTCCTCACTGGTGAAATAAGAATACGCACAAGAATAAGCACAAGAATATGCATAAGAATAAGCACAAGCCAGTGAGGACACCCATGAAACAGAATTAGAAATCAGAATGAAAAAAGCACATGCACAAGAAAACGAACACGTCCATTATTTCTTATGCGTTTTTCTGTGTTTATTTCACATAGTTCTAGGCTTTATAGTGGTGAAATAAGAATAAGAACAATAATATGCACAAGCTAGTGAGGACACCCGTGAAATAGAAATAAGAACGAAATAAGCACAAACACAAAACTGAAAACGAGCACGTCCGTTCTTTCTACATTTCAGGTAGCCTGCACTCAAATTCTTGTTATATTGTCCTATACATATATACTTCATGTAAATAATCTGAGCGCAAATAAAAATATTGTTGTGGTTGTTATGCGTTTCTCTGTGCTTATTTCACATATTTCCGTGTTTATTTTACTATTTCACCAGTTAGGACAGGAATGAAACAAGAGCAAGCGCAATACGTATGATTATAATGTTGTCTCTACGCATGCGTAGTTCATGCACGATTCTTGTGTGCAAGGTTTAAGTTGAGGTTCTGAGCGTTCTGAGGTTCGACAGAGCAACGCCACATTGATATAAATAGCGGCCAGTACGAAGTGTTTTCCTTGATTCACACCATGCAAAGGCAAGTGTACTGAAACTATAAGTATTACATAAGCACCCCGGTGTGAGAACAATCCTAAGATTGGATTGTCAGTACAGCTACATTTCCCGTCTGCAAGGCATGCCACATTTAAATACAAAACTCAAAAAGCATTTTTATGTTTAAAAGTATATGTTACATTATGTAATGACTAAATAAGCGTCATTGGACTTGCCATATCTTCTGTATTATACCTGTGTTGGCAAGTTGCGTCTTTACATAGTAATCTTATACCTCACATAGTTCGTATGATAATATGCGTGATTAGAACGTTCGCGAACGATTTACAAATGCACCTGTAATAGCCTTTCACGACTGTGTCAGCTCAGTATCATTCATGGGGTGTTAAAACCATTTTAGTAAAGTGACTGTTGAAAGAAGAGATGTCATTGTCTTGTTTTAGACAACCGACCTACGATCTGCCCAGACAGCAAGCTGATAAAACGACCAGCATTATATGTACCCACGATTTTACAGCCGATAAGAAGTAGTGTCCTCACACGCCTTCTCTCTTCGAACCTTTTTTTCGCTTCTACACTTCCTTGTTCTGCAAATTGTCCGAGATAACTGAAGATAGGCTAAAGAATGCTGCGTAGCACGAGTTTGCAAGTGCTTGATTTATTTACTACAGAACTCAGGGCCGTGTCCGTGGACAAATTTTGAATCTAATTTGCTTGAAACTGCACTTTTTTTTAAAACGATTTTAAAGGAAAGTCACCCCATGTATGTGCTGAGGAGAGCTGGTTGCGAGTTTTAAGACATTAATTTTGTTTGGATATAAATGAAATGGATCCGACACCAAACATTTGAAATAGAAGCTAAGAGTTACTAAGATAGTCCAAGGAATCGATTCTATGATCTAAGGCTTAAAGCTGAATGAAATATGAGAAATATGAATCTTGAACGGTTGATTACAATTTAACAAATGTTGTAATTAATAACGACAAATAATTTTCTTTACTTTTCTTTACTTTATAGGTGGACAAATCCCACAGGGATCCCAAACCGTCCACCAGTGCCAGACGCTGCATGGAAATCTTGATAAATTAACGAATTATATGAGCAATAAATCATTGTAAATTCGTGAAAAACGTCTACCGATATTGTAGGATTTCATTTCGTAGTCATGACAAGGAACTAATACATCGAACATCGAGAAATCACTCACCAAGGGCAAGAAAGCAGGTCAAAACATATGCCTTCTCGAGGGACCCATCTGCATCCTCTGGGAGCCACATTATTTCCCAAAGGAGGTCCTTTTCTGTATGTTAAGTATCGCTAGGTCCCCGCAAAACGGAATTAGGTGGTCAAAAATTGGGGATGGAGCGAGGGAAGGGGGTACCACGCGCCGAGAGCCGTGTCTGGTGATAAAGGTGGGTCCCCTTCCGAGGAATGTTTTTGTTTGACATGCTCCTTAAAGCCTGGTCCTCACTGGTGAAATAAAAATAAGCACAAGAATATGCACAAGAATATGCACAAGCCAGTGAGGACACACGTGAAACTGAAATAAGAATGAAATAAGCACAAGCACAAGAAAACGAACACGTCCGTTCTTTCGCTTGTTTCACTATTTCACCAGTGAGGACAGGAATGAAGCAAGCGCAAGCACAAGCACGGATTCTTATTCTATCAGTGGCATGCGGCACCTCACGTATTGCCTCTACGCATGCGTACTCCATGATTCTCAGTGTGGTTATTTCACCAGTGAGGGCCAGGCTTAAGAGAAATGGTGTGTATAGCGGGAAGTTGTTGGTACATGGTGCGACGTGATTCCAATTAAAATTCCACCGCAAGACCAAGGATTTCAAATATTTCTAACATCTCCCCAATTCACAGGATTACGTCTCGGATCATTTGGACCAATAGTCACTATATTTGCGGTGAAAATTAACGGAAAGTGAGCAAGAAAACCTCACCATATGGGGGCATTATACAATATACAGCCTCACTAGTCCAATACCGATATAACCTCTCAAAAGCGAATCGGACGCAATCAATATGAAAATCAGGATATGATTCTTGTGCTCAATGGCAAAGTTCTATAAATAGTCGGGTCTACTATATCGATATCGCAAGATGTACGGTAATTATTTCCTGCATATATTGTTAAAAGACGTTATATCTCTGTTGATGCGCATTTTGTTTCCAACACGTGGCTAAACTTTCATTCGTGATTTCATTTTCGAAACTTTAATATTAATCAATCAGGACAGCCAAGAGTGCGCAACAAAAACTAACATCCACTTCCGACAAAACAGAGCTCAACAGTTAACGAGGTCTCGAAACCGAGTTAGACGGCTTTCCTGATTTATTATACCAAAATGATCGAGCTTTGTGTTATTTGCATTTCCTGAAAATTAATCATCCAAAAGTAGTACAAACACTATTCTCCTCTCTAATATAGTTTCTAGCGAACATCCGCCTTTCCTCTCGTGCCCTGGGAGAATTTCCTTGAAAGCGGATAGAGATTTCAAAAAGGATTCACCTAGCCGCGCGTGTATGCCAGACAACTCTGACCGTTATCTTGTTTGCGCAGTGCTTGGTCACTTGCCACTCAATGTCTAGTTAGGTACCATTATGAAGTATATTACAATATCAAAGTAGGATCGTTATGTGGTCTTAAACATATCTAGACTAACAGGATTACGGATCGGTAGTTGTTGTTGATTCTAGCCGAAGGCAAATCTTACGCGCAATACAAAACCCGAAATGTTGGGCCATCATACAGTTACATATTCTGGTCAGGTGCCAGAGAGAATCATTTAAACAAAGTACGAAATTAAACAATATCGAGGCCGGAATCGACAGCAAAGTACTAACCGCCGGCTCTTTCAGCAAGTATTCCATTTGTAGTTTAAAATGACTTCTATTAAACGCGCATCTAAAACTGAATTCGTATCGAAGTTGCGCAATTAAAATAAATTAGTATTTATCGTTTTCAAAGTTTGGGCATTCCAATAATAAACAAACAAACATAAGCTATACAAATATATATGCAGCCAAGTTTACATCCTTCGAGACCCTAGAGCAATAGTGAGATAACGGACAGCCCCTAGGTCTCTGAGAAATGCCAAGTTTACAAAAACGTTCTGCACACCTGCCGACAACTTCAAACAGCATGTCGAGAGAACCACATCGTTTGAAGTTTCGAGAACAAAGTGCGCAAGTTTGTCGAGATCTGTCAAATGAAAAATCAGCAACAGTTACATCTAGAATTATGCTCGGCTTAATCCTTTTAACTGAAAAGTGTCCTCCATAAAATGCACATAAACCAATATTAGTTCAGGGACTGACCATTTGATTTTGTGGGAAGGAAGGAGTACGAAAATGTGTTAAAAACAATTCGCACGAGCCCAATAAATAATTTATGCGACACAACTTTATAAAGGAAAAGAGAGAAAAAGCGAAAAAAAATGCAGGCTAAGGTGTACGGAACAACTGCCGCAAAATTATTCTTCCATTCCCTCCTCACGGTTGTAAATGGAGCGTCCGTTGCTGTCCATGTAAAAGGCAAGGCGGCCAAGCCACGGGTTCGACTTATCTAAAAGTTTCAATTTAGTTAGGCGCATGAAAAGTCTGATATTGTGTAGAACTAGAAGAAAGCATCGTATAAGCGGATAAGTACCACGCAAAATTTTCGGTGGCATGTGAAAGTAGTCAGTCACATGTACGTAAACAACACGCGACGAATGAGTAAGTAACACGCAAAATGAGATTTTTAGCTTCCGTTCAACAGCTGACTTTAATAGTACTGAACTAAATCACCGTTTATAGTCTGCTTCATTGGATTTCGTCCATTTTGTCAATTACAAACTAGGCTATCAAGTGAGATATTGTATCTGTGTAAAAGCGAGCAACTGAAGTTGACAGCATCTCGTACTGTAAAAATGCGATGACAATGGCATATAAATAGTAATGGAAAAGCAAATGTTTTGCCTGCTCCAACGAAATGAAATCGTGACTTTTTAAACATTCTAAATTATTTTAAACTGATGGTACGGAGTCAAATGATTTGTAATTATGCAGATTGTTCACATGTCTACAAAACTGCTTTGTACAACAATTCTCGTCGTGTGTACCCGCACAGGATAATAGAAACTCCCTCAAACACAGATAATGAAAACAGACATTTCTTTTTGCTCAATATCTGACGACAGTTGCTTATCCACTAATTCAGTACTTTCTAGGTATTTTAAACTTTGAATAGCTTTAACAGAGAATATTTAACAATTCATTCTGCTCCGGAACATACTGGAAAGCGACTGCAGTATTCAGCTTAATTATGGCTTTGAAATTATAAAATCTGGGGTGTTTTGCATTAACAAAATGCGTCCAAAAGAGAGAAAGATCTAGTTTCACTGACAAAGTTGCTAGGGTCATGTTCAAAACCTTTGTCCTTTGTCCAGGTATTGTTAATTTCACTCAGGCGAGAAGTTTTAAAAATCTTTATATTACTATTAAACTCAAGACATCTATAAAAGCTAAAATTACAAGAAAATATTGATATACCGACATTGTTTTCATTTTCAGTGTCGAGCTGACGGGGAAACAATTTTGAACTGGTACTATTAGCGAGTCCGTATTACATATCGCAACGAATATTCAGTTACCATGGAGAAGTCTCTCGACTCTGTCACAACATGACATACTACGCACCTCCTTATCTCAAATATATTCCTTTTTGTAGGGACACCGAGGTCGTTCCTAAACGATACGAACAAATTCAAGAGCAGGTCGAGGTTCAAAAGAATACAAAAAGTATTTGTTTTCAGATGAAATGTCATTCATAACTAAATTTACAATGTAACATCCCGATTTTTCTTTCGTACGTGTTGTTCAGATGGCTCAAAGTCAAAGTTATTTATGGTTGTGGAATAAATTTGAACTGTTGGGTTTTGGTTCCTTTTTTGGACTATTTGTAAAGTATTGAATAAATCTGAAAGACATAAAGCACAAGTTAAGCTGAATTTGTCATAAAAAGTTAAAACGGGCCTTGACAAAATTATCTGGTTCTTAAAAAAAAGTGTGCAACAGAACAAAGAACTACTTTCAAAACTGAAACAGGAAACCACTCGTATGTTCGTCGATGCTATGAACATTGCCATTTTCCAACAAACTAACTAACAAACCACGGCGAAAAACGCACAATGTCATTAGTCTCATTTCAATACATTTGGTTATCTATTGATATAAATTAAATATATATTACAAAAACGCAACGTTACAGAACTATTTAGTATAACTCAGAAAGAAAGACTGATATTGTAAACTCAAAGCAAAGGAATACTAAGTGAAATCAAGTTTAGTTTCAGAACAATAACAACGGTTTGAGCGTTCTTAAAACTTTAATACGCGGCGAATTTTCGGTTTCTACTCACAGGTAGAAACAATTCTGAAGTGAATTTGGTTGCCGTTTCGTTGGCGACAAACTGACTAGCCCTCAGCGTGATATCTGGCGTATTGGGGAATGGAATCATGTGTGCATTTGCTATTTCGGCATTAGTTATTACTATTTTGATTGGAGAGGTTGAGATGGGAGGTTGAACAGGAAGTTATCATGGAGTTTCCAAAACGAGCACAAAAATTATTTCTGCGACCGCTCTAAATGTTCTTTATCAGTAGCACATTCTTTACTATACAATAATGTAATATATAATATTAACAAAGCTTTGGGCGAAATCACAAACAACGCAAAACAAAACCACAAACGAACCTATTATTATTATGTATTCCTACTGCTGTACTTCACTCGTCATGCGCGCCATATAAAGAAATGTCGGTTATTACTTATTGGTCTCATTGCAACGTGGTACTTCAGTTTGATAGTAATACTATTCTAATAACTGCCAAACTTTCTTGACCTCTCTTGCATATTATGCTCAAAACAGCTACAATTCGCCGGGAATTCACAGCTAGTAAGTACTCTTCGGTGGTTTATCAAAAACAAAAAAATATTTTACAATCGTTTCTGTGCCGTTTCTTTATTATAAAGCGGATCCTGTCACTGCTGTTGTTTAGAAAGGTAAATGTTAAACAGAAACAAATACTGCAAGCTTACTAAGAGTATTTGTCTGGAAATTTAACCTTATGACCGTCATCTTTGCCCCGTACTTCTTCGTTTACAAATGCCGTACTTTTATTTTCAATTAGAACGAGAACAATCCCACACACAGCTGGAAAGTGCCTAGAATTTGCGCTAACCATTATCTTAGCTGTATTTATCTGCATAATAATTGCAAAGACATAAGTCTGGAAAAACGGTGATAATGTTCAGCAGGAAACTAAATAATAACAGACGGCCAGTATCAGCAGCTATTCAAAATCAAGCACGCCAATTAGACACAGAGGTCGAAAGGGATGAGAGCACGCGAGATTAACTCAACTCTCCCTGTCACCTTAAACCTCGCTTCTGTTAAAGCAGTTAACAGACAGCTGAATTTTAGCTCATGAACGAAAGTGCGACACTTTTCAGGATGTTAAACTTAGAGTACAGAAAACACGTTAACCCCAAGCCACAGGCAAAACGACACTGTTTAAGTTGCCGTAGACAAAACAACCCGCCCATTCAAACGAAATGGGCCTCGAAAGAGAGTGTTCGTTGAGGGTTTAATCTATAAATACCAACTACTAAAATCCGACAATCGTCTATCGAGATTTGGTAAATGTTTCATAGCATTACATTGGTTCGCTACTAGTTTCTTTTAACTTGGTTGTGTCTCGAGGTGGAAACAAATAGTGAAACACTTTGAAAGATAACATTCTTTATGAATGATTCACAGTATTGAATTTCTGGTGCGCTTTTAGTGCATCGCAATTTGCCAAGTACGGAAGATTCTAACTTGTTAGCGCATGTACTTTTTATATGTGATCTGTTTTATTTTATTTTAAGTCACGCGAGAACAACAACTTGTCATTAGAATAACCCGGTTTCCAGCTGAAATACATTAGGCCGCCAGAGTGGAAATTAAGTTACATTTACGTGTCATTGTATTAAATGGGCAGCAACTGTAAGCAATTTCACTCGACCAACATAACGGTACTTTTAGTTTGTTTCGTTCACAACGACAGGCCTCTTGCGTGCACAAGATGCATATTTCTAAAGGCTTACACTGCATGAAAAATAATTGTATAAAATTCAATGGAACTCAAACAAAGACAATTTTTGAGCGACAGACACCTGAAACAATCTATGAAATTAAAATTGCACTTGCAATTTGCATATTGCAGAGACACTGTTGAATTAAACCGAATTCACGCGAGCACTGTGCACGCACGCAATCTAAAAAATGGACAGAAAACGGCAGAATCTCCGTTATTTCCAAGCTCCCCGAGTCTGTATGGCGAGTTGTGTATCATTAACACTGATTTGGCAAAGGGCAAGCACTTTCCACCAGAGAAAACCGCTAAGGAAATAATATTCGTAGGTTCAATAGGTCATAATCGCTGCATTATAATCAGATTACGGCACGCGCCCCAAAGAGACTTAGCTTTCTGAACCAATATTCGACAAAAAGAAACACAACTTCGCGAGACAAACACTACAATTTACAAAGCGAAAAATCAATTCCCGAACACAGGTAAACGTTTTGACATCTTGAAAGACAAGATATAGGCGCAGCTAACCTGGCTATATTTTTAATAAAATTTTAAACAAACATAACCTTTCTCCGGTCGTTTTTTCAGCTTAATTCGTGTCGCGAACCACTCGCAGTTTGAGTGACATCTGACGGCTAAAAGTGGGTTTGAGTAAACACTCTTCAATATTCTGAATAAAAACTTAAGTCACCAAGGTATATCAAAAGACAAGTGTGTTTATTTCTTGTCTGGAAACACGAATTATTTTCCTAGAACATGAAATCTATAGTAAATTCTCTGGTTGAAAGCAAGAGGGGAATATAATCTCCATATTATTATGTCAGGCCCCAACAAAGTCCCAGTGAAATTTATATGTGCGGGAATATAGCAAGGTCGCGAAATCAATTCAAAGACGATTATTGTCATTTCACTGATAATTTTGTTCAAGCTCTGACCTTGTTCTGAAACCTCTTATAAAACGTTTTGGTTTTGTTTTCACGGCTTTAGGGGTAAAGCAAAGGTCACAACTATCACTAAGACCTTCGAAATGTCTTCTGTAGTGTACGGTAACGGCAATTCAACCAGATCAAACCCTAAACCTCGCTGCCCCGTGTTTACATAGCCAACTAAGCTGTTGAAAAACTATGCTCACTCGCGTAACATCGACCGCTGCCTTGGTTTACAATTTATAAGGTGAAAGCAGCCTTTTATAAATACGATTAGCACCGCTACGCCGTTCAACAGCGTGGTCGAACTGGCAGGACAGTGCTGAAATCGCCAGAGACGCTAAAACGACACCGAGCTGATACAGGGACGCGAATTAAAAGTTCAGTTACTTTTCTGGGGTCAGGGGTGCGACTTCTACACGATGGGATATCACTGAGAAACAAGACTATCGCTTGACCCTGAAATAAAAAGATCACTTAAATTGAATCATTGTACAACACAAGTAACAACAAAATGAAAACATAAACGAACTCTAGGTGTTTAAGGCGCTGGCCTCAGCTGTAACGCACTCCAGAACGCAACTTTAAGAGGAAACACGCTACCGAATGTAAAAGAGAATGTCTTGCATCGAGCAATCAGCACCGGAGGGTTTATATAAACAAAGACAGATTGCTAGAAATTTTTTATAGTACTATCCAGTTTGGCTTTAACACAAGATTACATCCTGTGAAGTTCTGATCATTTCCGTGTTTTCGTTTGAGCCACTCAATCTGTTGCCAAGGGTAGAATGTTAACTGGCTGAGCACACCTCTGGAAATTCAGACGCTGCCATTAATCGCGTGTTATCAAGTTTCCTGATAACTAAAGTATTAGAATTCTAGCCATCTTACGAGCACTAATTTTCTCGAAACACCTGCTTCTACGGTTGTAGCAGTGCTAATCTATTATCACCACAAAAAGCTTTGGTTTTAATTTCCTTGTGAGCTACAGTCAACCACGAGGTTTCCTCTAAGAGATAAAATTCCGCTTTCAAGAAACCGCTTCCCCACTGCCAGTTAACTGTGTGGTTCAAGTCACTGTAACATATCGCAGTGTAAAATGGAATAACCTGAAAGTTGTCAATAAAAGGCTCGATATTGAATAATCACTGCATATATCAAACGTATGGAGCCAACTCTGTCTAATTCATGCCTATACGTGGCGCCAATATGCTTCTGTACAATAACAACTGCTCTCACTAACCCTGAATGT
The DNA here is from genome assembly GCA_026413505.1 of Epizoanthus ramosus. Lineage (NCBI taxonomy): Eukaryota > Metazoa > Cnidaria > Anthozoa > Zoantharia > Epizoanthidae > Epizoanthus > Epizoanthus ramosus. The sequence goes on from JANVCJ010069293.1 coordinate 11,409, forward strand.
CTTAATTTCCCCAAAGATCTGCCCATTTGTGGTTGACAAAACGAAACAACCCAATAACCAGTAAGTTTCCCCTGCACTGGACGTCGTATAGCGCCAAGAGTTCAAAAAGATGTCAAGGGCAGACAGATAACGCAACAGAGACAGTTCAATCGTATGAAACTATGTTTAATTCTAAATAGATTTGAAGGCGTCTTGGACGCCTATACTACAACAACGACTTACAGTCAACAAAACGAACGGAAATCTTATCGCTTAGCGTGTTTCCACGACCAGTTCTATCAGTAAAAACGTGGACACAAGTCCCACATGTATTTTTAAGCTCCTAACTACAGCTACTTCTTTATAACAATAGTCTATACATACACCCACTAGCTATTTTACAACCGAACAAATCGCTCGGAGTTCGTCGAGAAAACTAATATTTTATCAGGTTTGACCATTTCGAATTTACATTTTCCATATAAAAACGATATACATTATACTCTCAGTTCGACAATTAAAACTACTATTTCTTGCATTCAGGAATCAATAAAAAAAGCACACGACAGACAACTCTGAGACCAGGAGCTGAATGCAAATATCTCTTTATCTAGCATCCTTTGTTTTGTGTCAGCTAAAAAGTTATCTATCAAAAGAACAGGCAATCACCCATTTTGGTGGCCTATGGCCCAAACCATACCCTTGGCGTAGAAAGAAGCAATAATCTTAAAAAGTGGCCTTTTGAAGGTCACGTAACAAACAACGCGAACCTGCGATAGGTTTGTGTATCTGATATAGAAGTAAATTTTCACCCTAAATACGTGGATATGTCTCTGTTGATACGGTCCTGGCAGCTTATGATCCAGGAATATATGGCCAGCTTGTTGGTGTTCCTGAAAGCAGCATGTCTCGAAGCAAGGTTTCGATCGGCGTTTTTCCTACTAACCTCACGAAGAATAGCTGTTCTATTACAGAGGGATTGATGGTTCGCAGCGACGGTAATCTGAGCAGAAGTTTGCCAAAGCGTGTCGGTTGATTCGGATACTGATTTCTCGTATATTCCTCTAGCGCGCACTGTGTCTTCTCCTGCAAGCTATCGATGTATTGCGGATCGGTCAATCCTGATGCATCTAAAAACAATAACACAAAACGTGTGACTATTCCGACGTTTATAGCAATGCGGTTGGCAAGTAGAAATTAGTCTGTTATGGATGGTTATCACCCGCTCGACACACATTACTATTAATTTGCAACTGTAGATCAAGTGTGGTTACTTCTCCCGAGGTGATAATGAAACAGTAAATGTATCCAAAAACTAACTAAAGCGGTTTGCTGATCTCACCTGAAGTGAAGAGGCAAATCGCCTTTAGACAGGCGTACTCTGCAGCATCCACATGCATATTTCGTAGCTTTTCAATCTGATCCTGAAGTATCCGAATATTATCCATAAAGCTGACCATTCGGTCTGGGGCCATATGGTTGGAGTGTATACCAGCTGTGGCTAACAGCGGCGCAACTTGCAGCGGCATAGGGCATTGAGCTGCGTTCAACACGAAAAGTTCACTCCACATGAGACGCAACAATGCTACTTGGTCAGTAACAGCAAGGTCAGGGAAAAACGGGATGTTTCTTGCCCACTCCACGGCACTAAACAGCAGCCGTGCTGCTAACTCACAGATGTTTTCTATCCCCATTATGCCGCATGGCACATTCAATCCTTGCTGAAATCGGGTTGTGGGATAAGGTTCGGCCCTGAGTAGCAATGTGATGAAACCAGACAGAAAAGAGTGGCCATTACTTCCCACTTCACCGTTCGTAGTATGCTGTGCCGGCGGTTGTGGTATTTGGGTCGGCGGAAGACGACCTCTCTGCACCGCTGTTGAGATAGGTGAAAAGGTTCATTCAATAAAGAATTTTCATCGCGATTAGTTTAAACGATGCCTACATCTCGGAGGGCTCACCTTTAGACTCACCTTCTCGCCTCATCCCAACTTTTAAGCACTTCTTCAACCTGCAGTACTGGCACTGATTTCTGTGGTGTTGGTCGATGGGGCAGTTGCGCGAGGCGCGACATGTATACGAAAGGTTACGACGGACACTTCTTTTGAAGAACGATTTACATCCTTCGCATGTGAACACCCCATAATGCTTGCCAGAAGATTTATCACCGCACACAGCACACTCGATAGTACCGTTCTTTTCGACTTGCTCATCTGTTGTCTCCGACGGTGCTGATTCACGCCATGTGGTACTGGTGGCAACGACTGCCATGGTCTGACCGAATTAATACTGCGGATGTGATAATAAAAGAACTGTTCAGCGCGTGTTTGCTCAGGCAAGCACGAATGCATGCTATTTAGTGAATTACGGATTTTCATGCAGAGAATACGAGGTCAAATCCGCTTGAAATATCTAAACAAGCTGCCACGAGGCAGGACACTTACGATATAGCACGGACGGAACGCGTCTTGCGCCTCTGATATGTATAACCAAGAGGTGTTCCACGGGAAGGGCGCGCGAGACTCACTCCGATACATGAAATCCTTTGCTATGCAAAAACCTAGCGTGTCATGTCTGAAAATACTGAACTTTGACATGATCTGTTGAAAGTGTCCGGTTACCGTGGCAACATTTACTATATATGGCTAAAGTTGTCATATAAGGTTCAAGGGTTCTGTTAACAGGTGCTAATTAAAGTGACTGACTGAGTTGGGGAAATAAGGGGTTTTACGCATGGATAGGCCGAAATGTCACGAACCTATGATGATTGGTCTAACCCTATTTTCACAGCACTAATTGGACACTATCCATGGTTATTTTTGCTCTACCTCAATGAAATCGATACTCTTTGATGCAAACTTCCTAGCATTATCTTCACAACGTTTCTCTAATGGCATTGTAGCCCGTTTAAGTGCGAGGAGAAAAGCCAATTTCAAATCGATCTAATAGCAGTATTAACGGGGGGCTCCTTGCGGTTCACGTGCTTCTACTGAAGGTGACAGTGAATCAACATGAACTTAACACCTCAGGAAATAGTAGCGAAACCTGACCTAACTTAAGTCCAGATAAAGGAAAACATCCGTGAAATCCTCCTCCGCATTCACTCACGACTCGGACACTATGATATAGCAATTGTTTCAACTTGTCTGGTTCGATTACGATAAATATTCATTTACGATCCTTCCAGTAATTTTGAAGCCTTACCAAACCACTGGCAAGGAAAGCGATCGGGTCATGTGTTTGACGAGGACTGACAAAGCTCTAAGTTTTCAGTAGTAACTTTGCCCATCTTGCTGATATCCCGATTATCATCAACGAACAGATATTGTGATGATAGCCGCTTATCTTTAGTTCTGGAAAATGAAAGGATAACTTTCGCTGCCTTCTCATTCAACGGACACGCAAGACGAAATATTTTTATAAGTCAAGACAACATGTCGGGTTTCTTTCTACAACAGAACACATGATTACCTCGACTGCAAATCCTTTCCTTTCGAATTCGATTGCTGTTTCTTTCTTCGCCTTGACACAACTTGTACCAGCGGGCACAGAAACAGGAAACGGACACTACCGACATACACAGGGAAGTGGTGCGCGAATGAATATTGAACATCCGCGCGTTAATTTGCATACAAATAATTATTCCCGGCAAAGTGCCAGCCAAAAAAAAATAATATTAAGCAAACTGTCGCGCTCGCAAGGCTCTTCGGGGCACAAGGTCAACAAACATATCGAACAATTACAAGCCCGTCACGCAAAGCAGACGCAATGATGGGAAGTTATTGTACTTTTGTTTAGTCAACTTTTGTAAATAATTCGCCCCCGCTCACGACATGCAAACATTAGAACATGAAAGAAAGCGAAACTCGGAAAATTATCAATGATTCTTTTCCCTGCGTGATAAGAAACGATCTTCAGCTTTAATGCGGAGAACTGCCAGACGTTTCGTCGTGTCCTTTTACATTCCACCAATAGCTCGCATTTCGCGCAGATAAAATTGCGCTATTGTCAAAATAGTAGGCGTAAATTGATAATGGACCAAAGACAGGATGATGAATGATGTTTGTTGAATTATTCTTAGCTGCGATATTACAAAGCTTTTTCAGCATTTTCCTTGTATGCGAAACTTAATGCACTTCCGCCATTGCTAAAGGAATAGCTAAAACTTTTATTTACAACAATTGGTTGTGAAATCTTCCGAAAGTGACACAGGCTAAAAATCTGTAAGACATCCTGCATGTTATTATTATGGCAATTATAAACCAGAGTTGTTGTAACTGACATGTATGTTCTCTTTGTAAGTTAATATACTCTGGTTATTCCTCAAGGAGAAAGTGTTTACGGGTCAGTTTGGGGGTCAAAATCACCGAGTACTTGTGGCCTTACTATTACTATTAAGTAAAGTATGTCCAAATGACCAGCACTGACAGCAAAATGTTTCAAATTTTGGCTAAAATACGCCGTCCTCAGCAAGATCTCTTTTGATGTTAACAAAAAAATCCAGACTTTATCAATTTATGGGTTTGTATTTTACTACGAAATTGGCGTGCGTAAGAAGATTAATAGTTACTGCGCTATAAGTTTCGGGCCACAAATTCGCGCGAATGTGTAATCTCTTTCAAGCGCCGCTTTATCAGACGCAACGGCGCTATCAAACTGAAATTGACTAAACGAAATAAAGTAGTATTGGAGTTACAACAATTCCACAGGCCAAATATACAACACTTCCCATCCACGATCGTGCCTGCGGGTGCCGATGAAATGCATGATTGAAAGGGCCTAGGAACAACATCAGAAACATTAAATATGCTTTCATTATCACATAGACACGTGGTATATATTTTATTTATTTATGCAAAAAAATGCCAAGGACTGTGAAACCGAACGACTTTCACTTTAGTCCACCATATAAAACACCTTTGTTTCACAAAATTTGCCTCCTGGCGTTTTTGAGCAGTCTCGTGCATGCTTGAGTTGATGGAGGTGAAAACACATGTATCTCACGAATGAATGCAGTTGTTAAAAGATGAAATAACAGTACGTCACGCGCGACAATCCGTTAAACACATATACATGTATTATTATTAGTTTAAAATACATCGTACGTACTAGCTTTTGCTGGCCGTCTTTGCTAGCATACAATGATACGTCTACAATTGCGCAATATCTCATACTCAAATGAAAGGTATAGAAAAACCAAAATTAGATTTATTTGTTTCTATATATTGAGCGCTCTCTCCACTTGAATGATTCTGACCAGCCATTAGTTTGTTGACAGGTTTCATCCTTGAAATAGATACTTTAAGTCAATTGGATAACTTGAGCGCCGAATGATATCTTCCATATCCATTCTCCAGACACTTTTTTGATGCTTGTTGGAATTCGAACAACTCCTAATTCACCCCATATGGTAAAACTGGCAACGCACAGCAGAATTCTGAATATGTGGCAAAATTCCACACACAAAGTCCTGACAAACTGTTCGATGTCTTTTGTCCCTGTCTCACCGATTATCACTGATTTCACCCTTAACCAAGTCACTTTTCAAGGTTCCGTGACCTAACCTTACCATGGACCGCATTGTGTCAATCTTTTCTTCAAACACAGAAAGGTGATGTTGAGATTGCTCCAACAGCAGGTTCTCATAATCAGAACCCCACCAATTAACCCGAGGTCGCGGGATAATTTTCAACCAAAGGTCTGTTGCCCTTTGCCAAGTAGTCAAGAACTACTTAAGACAAATTATTGACGCTAAATACCTTGATCATAGCAACAGAACACGACAAAGCGTTGGAAATACCACAACTACTTTCCACTGAAGATGCAACCTGACATTTTGCAATACGTGCAGTCTAAAAATGGATAGGAATGCGTTTTGTTTCCCGTATTCTTCAAATCTAGTTTCCAGACGATTCTGTGATAACTATCGGTACTTGAGCCTCGGGGGCTTATGGGAGAATTAACGTTTGACTTTTTAATACTACAAGATAGGGAAGAGACTTCCAGCCACTGACCCTGCTCAATGCTAAGATAACCATTCTAATATCTAATAAAATAGAAACTGTTACGAGTATCATTACCTTCTGTTGCTTCCACTAGATGAGGAATTCAAAAATATTAACCTTCCTTCTCAGTCCTCGCAGCATGAATGTGGTGTGTTTCGATAATCTTTCATTTGAATCTCAACATGTGGCGGGTAATCACATTTTTCATGTTTTCCATATCAGTATGAGTGCACATTTGCCATTTGGCATCATTATCGTATGAAAAAGATTGATCTAAAATGTCGGATGTTTTTGTTCACCACAATTGCCGACCTTTTCTGTCCCCAGGACAATTAAAATGTACATCTTTGGTTCCTTGTCTGCTTCACCTTTGTATGATAATATCTTCAGCAAACAACAAAAATAATCGTAATTTTATTCCGTAACAATAAAACTATTAATTGAGTACACCACTTCATGTCCTTTCTTGTTTCCTATAACCTTTGCCTTTTCCTTAAAAAATTATAATACCAAGCGTAAATGAAAAATCGAAACGAAGAAAAGGAAACAAAAACAGGCAGATATCAAGCCTAATGTCCATATCGGAATGCTGAACGATACCGGGTATTCGTATATCACATATATTGCTCGCCGATGAGATCTATAAACGTACTAAAGTGCTAATGAAATGCTTCAACAATCACCCGATGAGTATGATACAAGGGTCAAGGCAAGTGTAAATGAACCGTCTGCAAACTGTAATATTACTCTAAGTTGTTGCGGTCTTTGTAATATTACTATAAGCTGTTTCATTGTATAAAATGTAATATTACTTTAAGTTGTTTCGTTTTTCTTCCTACTTTGGATTTGGATCTTCTAGTTAAATCAAGATTGAGTTCCCTTCAAAGACGCCTCCTCAGTTTAGAGTGATACCGTAGGCGTAGCTATTGAGATTTGAGTGGACACCAGTCAAGACAGTCAACAATAACTGCAGACTATCTTCACTTGACAGCAGGGCGCTAATACCCAGTGGTAAATTGTTCTTGCTAACTCTAACTTGAACTCGAACAGCACAACCGCATTCTTAATTTAAGTTGTTTTAATGCAAAGCCAAAGAGAAACTGTGCCACCCAGATACCTCTGGATGAATGAAATGATATGCAAAAGCTTGTAGGAAAGTACAAAACTGAAGGAACTATATCAGTGCCTCGGGGTATAAATATAATGAGTTATAAATATAGTCCTCAGACACAGGGCATTTCAATTTCAAATAAGTGCCCAATATCTGTGCAGCAAGGCAGGTCAGATCAGGGGCTTGTTCTCTGCATATACAAGACAAGGTCAAAATTAATACAAACATTGCGGTTTTGAATACATTAAATAGACACACGTGATACTGTCGCAAGCATCTATGCACACCATACTCACGTGGAAAGGTCGCAGCAAGCTGTTAATCCTTTAACCTTTTTCCTCAATCGTGACCTTGATCTTTCTCTAACAAGTTCTGAAGGGCTGGTGATGAGATCGAGATGCTTGTTCTATCTTGTTTGTTGGTGAAAACTTCTGAATGGCTCCTAATTGAGCTCTTCCTGTGAAAGAATTAGATCTTGTTTGATTAGGCAGAAATTGTTACAATAAGTGAATGGTACTGTTTCCTGGATTACAAATCAAATCAAATTACCCCAATTTTGAGGTATCACCACGGAGGTCCTCTGGTTTAAGTCCATGAAACTAGTCTGAACTGTAGAAGGGCGGACATAGTGTCCTGACAACATATCCCATACCACTGCAGAGCTTGGGGGAATGGGAGCAAGAACTTTTCAAACATATGAAATGTGTAAAACTCCTCTCTAAAGCCTGGCCCTCACTGGTGAAATAAGCCATAAGCACAAGAATAAGTACAAGCCCGGGGCACAAGCCAGTGAGGACACCGGTGAAATAGAAATAAGAATGAAATAAGCACAAACACAAGAAAACGAACACGTCCGTTCTTTCTTATGTGTTTCTCTGTGCTCTATATTTCACATATTCCCATGTTTCAGTATCAGTTCACTATTTTTCACTATTTCATCAGTGAGGACAGGAATGAAACAAGCGCAAGCGCAAGCACAAGCACGGATTCTTATTTTACCAGTGTCGCCTGTACCTTTAATGTTGCCTCTACGCATGCGTATTTCATAATTCTTGTGCTTATTTCACCAGTGAGAACAAGACTTAACCACCTGGGACTTGGGAGTGGCAGGAGGGGGGGGGGGGACGAAGGACTAACTGGACTCAGATCAATAATAACAACCAGCCCTTGAAGAAGTCGGGTACGTATTTGCCTACAAAACGACACGTGCATAATAAGATATTGCTCTAAGAATAATTTTGGTCAAGATATCTCTAAAGTTATGTTTCAATACAAATGGACAGAAATTAAAACCTTTGCTAGCATTCATGTTTTCCAAACATGTTAGTTTTGAAATAACAACGTTCGTTCTCAAAGGGACAGATTCAGTTGTACTGCCGGAATAAATGTCTAATTTCTTAAACTAGTGTTTTACGTTCTACTGCTAAATAATGTTCGACTAAAACAACGGTTTGGAATGGAAACCCTTTGCTTAGGCAGGCTCGTCGGGGTTTGATGCATTTGGGGACTATGTAAGTCAATTGTTCTACGGACCAACATTAAATTCGCTTCTCAACACATTACTACAATCTGCTTCAATCGCTTACTTAGGCAGGCCATCTGATCAATTACTGTACTGGAAAACAGAGGTTTATATTCGAGTTACTAATATTAGTCACGATTTTAGCATATAACTTGTTTTTATTGGATTTAGGAGCAATTGCGTGCGCATGCGCTGTGGCGTGATAATGCCGCTTTAGTCCAACCAAAACATCCACACTTGAAATAGTTCTCCTTACTAATCTCCGGACATTTTCATTTAACTAGTTGGGAGCTATTTTGATCACCCAGCAGTAGAATAAATTTGCTCTAGAGATTTACATCCTGGTTGTTTTCTAGACGGGAGGCATGGTGGCCCAGTGATTAGCGCCTTAGTGGACTTGAAACCAAAAGGTTGCTGGCACTCGCACCGAGTACTGTGCTTGGACAAAACATCTACTCTCACAGTGCTTCTCTTCACCCAGGTGTATAAATGGGTACCTGGCAAATTGTTGAGAGACAAACCTGACGAAATGCTGGGGGGGGGGAACCTTGCGATGGACTAGCATCCCATCTAGGGGAAGAAGGAATACTCCAAACGCTTCATGCTACAAAAACCGAAGTTAAGCTCTGATAAGCCATGTTGGCTTCTTCAATCCTAAATTGAAGGCGGACTTTACTTACTTACTTACTGATTAACTGTTTACCGACTATGCACTTGTTTTATCACAATGTCTATTGTCTGGTCTGGAGCTGAACCGTTTAATAGATATGACATGTGTTGATAATTTCAACTTCAGTGGCTTTAACAGAAAACACTGTTTTCTAACATGTTCTAAGAGTCCGACATGCTAGATCAAGAAAATATTTCAGTATTTCATTCACAAAAATTCTTTTCACAAAGAACGTTACTGACATATAGTGTACTTCCCTTTTTCAAAACAGAAGAAAAGACTTACATGTCCTTCATACTATCCTACATACAAACCGCATCCCGGTCTAATAGCTCAGCTGGTAGAGCATTGGTCTCACATGCGCGCGAGAGGTCGGGGGTTCGAGTCCCGGCCGGACCAATATGCCTTTGCTCTAAGAGCTGCAAACAGTTAGACCTTCACGTCATCTCGGATAAGGACGTTAAACCGTACGCCCTCGGAGACCTTTGTCAATTGGGTTTCACCTCAGACTGAGTGGGTTAAACCAATAAACAATAGAAAACAATAAACTGATAACCATCTCTCCGCGTGAGGTTTTTCACTAGGGTTCAACTCAATTACTAAATTAGGCAATCAAATTCAATGACTTAATAAACTGGCTTTTACCATGACATTTTAGGGGTCGTCCATATTTTTCATAATTTTCACGAGCGTACAAAACACGCACGCTGGGGGAGGGGGGTCAAGGCGGATGTACGCTTTTACAAATTTTAAAAATGATAGGAAAATCATCATTTTATTGCGTACGGTTTTGGGTGGGAGGG
>JANVCJ010069294.1:0-12892 GCA_026413505.1 Epizoanthus ramosus
ATCAGAACAAAATGCTCGCGTCAGCGAGTCACGCGTCAATTCTCATCTCTGATTGGTTGCCAGTACTCAACTCTCGAGTTTTATTGGTCAACAAGCTGCTTTGACAATGCAGTGACAATGCAAATGACAATAAGCTTTTGACACTCAAGCGAAATCGTCTCTATTGATGTATGTGCACTAATTCGACTTCAGAAATACATGCAAGTCAATGACGTCACAATCGGTGTTGCCGAATCATTTCCGTTTCCAATCCACCAAATGTTATTTGGACTGGTGGCGCTTGCAACCGGGATTTTATGATTTCATGCTTTATATCTAACGTCAGCTTCAGTACTGTTAGGCCTTGGTTTATCGTGGGATGACTCCCCCATTATCACATTCACGTCGGATTCCTTAATTTCGTCTCCACAAGATATACAAGAGAACACAGTAGTGTTAATCTTAATGCAGCTGTTTGTACAATAATCATGGCAAACACTTTGCTTTCCAGACCACCAAGAGAGACAGAGTTGACAAGTTTCTTGCATTGCTGGAAAGCGAGGGATGGTGAGTGGAAACTGTTTAGGTAGTTTGGGGAAGGATCCACTGAGTTGGATCTGCTTTCTTTTTTGTTTGACACACAAATGTTATGCCATCGATAGTCGTGGCGTTGGTTTTAACTGGGATTTTTTGTTTGCTTCTGCAGCTTGAGAAACTCAATGGAATGAAAACCGAAGAGGACATAAGTAAGCATCAATATCTTTGTTCACATTTCTTACAAGCTCTTTTTAGAAGGTAGCAGTCTTTCCGTTGAAAAATATCTTATGCCCTTAAAGGGAGAGTATCACGGCAAAGCGCATGCGTACGCAATGTCTCTTAAATCCGACAAAAACGAGATATACATTTTGTATGCTAAAAATAATGACTAATATGAGCAACTCGAATATAAACTGTGTTTCCCAGTACACTATTTGGTCGGATGGGTTGTTTTAGAAGACGATTGAAGCAGATTGTAATATTGTGTTGTGAAGTGAATTTAGTGTTGGCCCGTAGAACAAATTAATGAAATAATTTCCCAAATGCATCAGACCCCATCGCACGTGCTTAATTAAAGGTATTTTGTTCCAAAACGTTGTCTCAGTTGGATAATATTTAGCAATGGCATGTAAAACTCCTTTTTGTTGTATTTGAGAGGCATTACGCACGCATGCGCTATACCGTGATACTCTCTCTTTAATGGAATGGTTTCCTGAATTGTTACTGTATGTAATGTGTTATTAATCAGTCTGTAGTGATGAGCTGCTCCATAAATGGAAAGGCTTCACAGTGATGACGGAAGAGGAGCGTTACGAAGCTGTTACACATTGCCGTTATGTTGACGAAGTCATCCGAGATGCTCCATGGTTCATTTCGCCAGCATTTCTAGAAGAAAACAAGGTGAGATTTAAGAGCCGGTAAATTAAAATGTATTGAAGATTGACTAATTTTCAGTGAAGGAATTGAAGCAGCTGTTATGCCAAAATACAACATAAAACACGGGAAAACATTTGTTGTTTTTTAACCCTATTCAGACTGGGCTTTTTTGGAGTTCCTGGGATTGGGGGGGGTTTTGGAGCCCCCCCCCCCTGTAACTCCGAAAGTACTAATGCTTTTACTATGAAAATTGGAGGTCAGTTAGATCGCCGAAAGCTAATTAGATTGCACTAATTTAGGTATGCGTGTGACGTCATAATGACGTCATTATGACGTCATATCCCAGAAAAATAGAGATTTTATAGCATTTCAGTAGTTTTACTTACGGTGCTTACAAATACAAGGAGCAATCTCTCAAGAGCAAAAGATGTGACAATATAATCAATATAATGTCAAATGTTTCAGTTCCAGTCCTTTATAAATTATAGGATTTGGAGAATAGCTTGAAAAATAAAAAAGCGAAAGGTGTGTGTGTGTGGGGGGGTAGTCAATATTCGTTCTAATAAATCCTATTATTTTTCGCAGTTGTTTCAACAAATGAGGTCTAAAGCAACTCACACACACAAAATACACAAGAGTTCAAAGTAATTATTATGATGTAATACTAGTATGACGTCATTCGGGCTGCAATTTTGAATTTTGCATTTTAGCTATTGTGAGGTCACTAATAATGTCACAATTCATAACTAATTTGTCTAAAACCATTATTAAGCTTAACAGGGGTGATTTTCGTGAACAAAGTAAAAGCTTCCAAGAATTATAATCGAATTAAACCAAAAAAACTCAAAAATATGAAAATTGAGCAACACGTGTAATTTAAAATGCAGTTTGCATGGCGACATACTATCCTAAGAGCAAAATTCAACATCATCACCGAATTTTCAAATAAATTTTATGAAAAGTCCAAAAATTTGAAAGGGATATCTTAAATTGTCTCGGAGTAACAACACTTTAAAACTGGTGCGGGCTTTTGGAGCTCTCCCCCCCCAGTCTAAATACAAAACAAAAAAAGTGGTACATTTATATTGCGCCTTTTCCACATGAATATGTTCAAAGGCTCATTACAATAATCAGTTTACCCCCAGCGAACCGAAAGCATATATAATAGGGTTAAAGAGAATTTCAATACTCATGCAAATCAACTTGAAAACGTTGGATATGTCTGGCAAGAAACAGCTGTGAGTTAGTTCGCTGTTCAGAGTTGAAGTTCAAGGGCGGACAAACTCATCTCCTGTGATGCTGCATTTACCGAAAAATTGTTGAAGGTTGCTCCAGTAACTAGTCCTCGCAGAGCTTCAGAAAAAAAATCCCAAAAAACCCGTTGTCGTTTAACTGCACTGGAGATTGTCGCTGAAATTGATGCCATGATGTCTGGTTTGTCAGGTTTGAAAATCGCAGTATTCTTCCAATGTGTATTTAAGAAAGTTCTGTGTATGTTAGAATCTTCAATTCGTTTGATCGCCAGTTTTTACCTTTTGTTCACTAATTTGCCGATCTTGTTCGCCTTGCTTCAGTGTGCTTTCCATTGTTAAAAGCTTTTTAAGTCGTTCAAGAAAGTTAAATTTTTAACTCGAAGATTAGCAGGCCTTTTTCCGCGTTCGACACAATAATTGTTAAAATTGATCTGAGAGATACATGTATACCGACAAAGGAAGTTGAAACAAATAAACCAATTTCTTCTGAATGTTTTCAAACGTTGACTCAGTCTTAGATGCTGTTTTTAAACGTCTTCAGTCAACTACAATACAAATGTGATTGCTGTCGGGCCAGGCGCTAGACGTTCGCTTGGCTGTGCGAACGCACTAGTGCGTATTCGATGAAAAATCGCACTGTCCTTTGTTCGGTTTCAGCCAATCAGCGCGCGCGATTCATCTATACTACCCATGCGATCCATGAGCCAAATGGCTCAATACGTCAATGCGTCAATGTGTAAGCTTTTAAGTTTTGCTTTTTTTATAATAAGCAGCCTTTTGTTTCTAATCCTGAGGGTTAGGAAAGAAAACCTGCTGGAAAAATTAAAGGTAAAAGTTGACTAATGACTCGTCGACTGATTTCACTCGTGAAAACGGTGATTTCATGTAAAATTGTGCATGCATGTATCCCCTCCTTTGCTAATCCCAAACAGTTCCTCTGAGCTACACGATCCTCTTTACCAGAATTTCTTCCTAAACATCGTTGTCAATCTGGCGGGTTTCAACTGAAATTATCATCAAACTACATCCGTTATCCGTTAAAAATGTTACTTTTTTACCGTCAAAAATCGTTTAATTAAGATTTACCGTCACAACGGCCGAAAACATTGACCTGTCAAAACGCACAGCCCATCGAAATTCTCAAGTATAATCAGTCTTTTCCGCTGATTAAAATATTATCCGGAATAATCCCCAATGTTTTCAATCAACAATCAATTGCAGTATACTGAATTTTGGAAGGAGTGGAAGAAAATTGTCGATTAAAATTTATATTCGCAAATGAATCAGGAGGACACTTGATCAGTTCACATGCAGTAAACAACAGTTACAAATCGACATTATTGATGGAACGGTAAGATAATATAGCTAGCTAGCATAGCAAACTTAAACGTGTTCTGAATAAACGTATTTTTAACTATTAAAGAACATTCTCAAGCGATAATGGACTTCGTTACCAAAATAGCGCTGACGTCAAATAAATATAAAAATATTGTGTTCAGGGATCAGTATGTTATTCATTTGGACTCAGAATAAACATGGACTCATTAGGCGATGATTAAGGCATACAAATAGGAGGATTTAGCTTTGTTAAAATAAACTTAAATAAACAGATTGTTAAGTCAAGTCCATTATCTTAATGGACCGCAATGTACAGAAAAACTGGCGACGAAGTAAAAACCAAAGTTAAGTGCACTTGCGTTATACAGACATTCAAACTACAATTCGCAATTAGGAAATTAGGAATGTTTTTGCCGGCGTAAGACATCTGAAGTTTAGGTATATTTGAAAATTCCATCTATTTTGTCCTTGTCAACGATGTGACGTTAGCCAATTAGTACTAAAATGAAAACTAAAAGTGCGACTTTCGCAAAATGTTCTTAATGTGTCAGCTGCCTACAAGATTGACAATGTATTTTTGTGCAAAGTGACTTTCTATTACTAGTTTTTCCCTTCTCATATCAACACAACTGAGTTAGCGCAGAGACCGAGAGTGGACAACAGTGAATATGTCAGTCTAACTAAGGATAAGAATATCAGAAAATCCAAACTGAATTTTGATATGAATTTATGCCAATTTAATTGTTACTTTAATTTATAAGGTTTTAAGCAGTATTTTATCATTTAAGGAGCAATAAAGATATGTTCCACCACGCAAAATGGTGATAGGATTGAAAGGCTGATAATGCCACTGCATCCTCTTTTCTAATTGTTAAAAATATATAGCAATCCTTTTAGCCTCGTCAAAAAGTTCACACCTGGTAGTTGTACTGCAATTGCAGTCGGTTATTTTTTCAATAAGTTGTTTATTTGGCAGGACTGAATACAAAAATATTCAAATACCAGGCTATTGACATATATGATATACAGCAAACTAGTTTATACAAGCTTCAGTGGCCGAGTTGTAGTTCGGTCGGCTATAAGACTATAATAGTTACTTATGATAACACTTGTAGCATAGACGGAAAAGTTAAAATTTAACTGAAATGCTTTCCACCAAAAGGTCATTCTATCTCAGTATACCGAAAGTTGTAGTTACAAATATCTTCCACCAGTCTTCCTAGCTGTTTTAGCCACTGAACTTTAAAAAGAAACATACTTAGTTAGCAGCTGGTGTTACGGATACATTTCAGATTATTAAAACCCGTGTTACCCACCACAATATTTTGTTTCCATGGCAACTTTACAGGGCCTCAAATACCCCCTCTTTTTATTGTTCCAGTCTGCATGCGTGCAATTTGCACTGAAAATGTGTTCGGCGACCCCTTCCCCCTCCCTTTTTGCCTTAAAATAGATTCATAACAAGGACAAGATCAATGGAGGAAATGTTAAAAATTCTGCGAATAGGTCTTACTCTCACTTTAATTCCTCTAAAATTTCAACCTGTCCACAAAATCTCATTTCAAAATATCCTCAAATGTTGCGCTTGTTGTTCAAATAATATTAATACAATAATAATTTTCCGTAAACACCTATTTCTAAAAATAGTGTTTTTCACTATCTGTAGGTTAACCAAATAAACAGAAAATTCAGTTGAAACAAAACACTTGATATAAAGTAAAATAGTTGTTGTAACAGCATCAAACATAAACTGGCAGCAACAATATATGCCGGCCTTCCTTCCGTAAAAAAGCTGAAAAACGGCTATGAGTGACGTTGGTGTGTTAAGAACCCATGCAAAGAACAGCTAGAATAATAACAGTACTTTTCTATGACAAACTATGTACATTGTAATGTCATTACTACCGGTATAACATGAAAACAAAGTTTGTACCATGTTAAAATTGTCATTTCGCACCTCTTCGTCTTTTTATTGTTTTGCCTTTGATATAAGTTGGAATGTCAATTAGAAACTGTAGAAAAATAGTCGGAAGAGAAATTAAATTTCAGTTAAGATATTTGTGGAAAAGCTAGCTTCCTCCCCATGTAATTCTGTTGTTGATTAGAGCTACGAGAATATTGATAAAATACTAGGGAATGATAAGGAATGAAAACGAATGATATGACAAGCACTGAAGAATTACCTGCAGAGAAAAGGAGAAAAAAATAATGCTTTGAATACTGCATGCATAAGTAATCAACCGTCAAACGCCTTATCATTTTACCGTCAACCGCAAAAAAAGTGAATACTTTTACCGTCAAAATTCGTTCAATTAAGAATAATCGTCAAAACCACGAGAAATATTAACCGTCAACGGTCAAAATCAACCTTAACTGTTAGAGGACACTTTTAATCGAGACCCTCACATTTGGAGCTTGCGAGAAACATAAAGTCATTTGAATAAGCAATGTTTTGGACATAAGCAATGCGAATTACATTAATCAAGACATAAATATTAGATAACTGTTTATACAACCATGGGGAGTTAAAACGCAAATAAAGGACGATCTAGACTCCGCGAGGACGAGTCCCTTTTTGCATCAGTTATTTGTATATCGCAAATGTAATTCCTGTTACTTTTCAAATAAGTGTCAAAAAAATATCTAATAACTTTGTAAGACTATTTTTTGGCCATTAATAGTTATAGAATAGCTTCTGAATTATGAAATTCTAGACAAGAATTTTGATGTACGAAATTAAAACCATCTTCCTGTTTATTTTTTCAAAGAAGCGAGATCGAGTAGAAATTAATAATAACAATAATAATAATACTTTATTTCTTAAAACTTGCGCATTTAAAATAAATTCTCATTGCTCATTACAATTTAAAAATATATCTATATATCTATCTATCTATCTATATATATATGTATATAAAATGAGAACCCAGGCACAATAAAATTACAATAATAAAAAAAACTTAGCTGAACACTTCCCGAAAAAGAAAAGTTTTAAGATTAGATTTAAAATTGTTAAAACATCCTTCATTTCTAAGATAAACTGGAAGTGAATTCCAAACACGGCTGGCCCAGCACAGCTAAAAGCCCTGTGAAATTGAAGCTCAGAAATCACTAGATTTCTTGATTGACGACAAAAATCCCAATACTTCTGATATCTGTACTTAATAGACGAATTCTTTATCAGATCAGGTCTCTGATGAGCTAGAATACACAAGAAAACTAATAAAAAGTTGGTCAGAGACGAGAACGTGGCAGCCATGTTCGGCGCCTTATTTGCTATTAGCTATTAATACTCAATAGCATGGACAAAGTAATATGTCAGACGTTATGCCACAAAATAATATTCTTTTTACGCGACAAGAAAAGGTTTTGAGAAAAAAAATCGTTCTAATGATGAGACTAGTATAGCTGCAGCTGCATTCATTCTTCAACAGAGATATATATGTTTTTCAACTTGATGGGAGAGTTGGTCGGAGTGTTTAGAAACGCCATGAATGCAATATTCTGAATAAACAAATTATTTTGTAGCAGGTGCGAGCATTCGTGTCTCTGTTGCTGCGAAAATGCAATTTAGTTTACAGAAATCTGTTTAAACGTCCGGTATATTTACTGCTGTGACAAGCACAGGACGATTATAGGAGCGCCGCAAGCTTTCAATAAATTCTCAGTTTACGTAACGTGAAGGAAGATTCTGTTTTCTCATAAAATCATTTGTTAATATCATCCCGACAAAAGGATTTTTCTTGGCTGAATATTTTTTGAATATTTTAATATTTTTAAAAAATATTCAAGTTTTACTGAAGAAGGCTGAAAAGCAATCGACCGTTTGTTTTCCTTAACTCCAGCTACGAGAATCACTATCTTCATCTGATTATATTGCAGTTTATTTTCAGCAAGTGAAAAGTTTGAAAAGTTGACAACACGAGTTGAATTGAGAATTTTCTTCTCGCGTGTCAATTTTCATTGAATTCATGCTTGTTTTTATAAGACCAAATTTGCAAGAATATTGAGGTTAAAGTTAGCCAAAATGTATTAACAATTTGAGAACAAGTTCAAGTTGAGGTAGCAAAAACATCGAACTGTATGTTTTCACGACTAAATATGCAATAAAACACGATCATTTCCCCTGTAAAGTAGACTCAAGCGAGCAGATAAATTCTAATTACATATTCGTGCATTATACATGATTCGAATTTCGGTTATTATCTTCATAGTGGATTGTTGTGGGGGTTGATTTTGTAGTTTTGTTGCTTACAAAAGTAAGAACTACCTAAGAACAATTTAGGCTGAAGTTGCCTCAAAATTTAAGACTCTACAACGTGGCTTGACCAAATTATCAGATCCTCATATATAAGACTGACAGAACTGAAGCGTGTACATGTGCAGTATACAGATTTTCAACACCGCGAAAAAATGTTACTACATGAAGCAGGAATCGTCGCATATCGAGACTGCTGAGCAACATTGATTGCTCACACCGGAAATTTGGAATACTGAACTAAAATCCTATAGTTAGTATGCCACACAAAGCAGCAGGAGTTATGCAAAATTTGGAAGAATTGGCAGATATATAGTGTTTTGTTTTGAAACATTGTAAAGTGGAAAAGCAATAGAAATTGGATCTCATTAAGCTTCTCCTATAGGTTGGAAACTGGAAATTATATTGTACTTGTTAAAGGAGATTCAAAGTTAGGATCGTGTGAATAAGTGAGATTTCTTGACACAAGACGGGCGAGCAATTTAACATTCATGACAGAATCGTTTGGATCGTTGCTAGGGTTTTCTGTTCAACTGAAATATCCTGGCCCTAACAACGACGTCTTTCCTGTTTGAGACCAGACTTGTCTGGATAACGTTTGTATAGCAAGTTTCATGAATTTCGTGTTCATAGAGTGTGAAAAGGTAAACACATTCTACTTACGACTTAAAGCTGAATTCAAACTTTCATGGCAACTTGTATCACACATCCAACAATCGCGTATGTAGCAACAAGTGCCTGACTTACGAAATTGAACTAAAAAGATAGATAGTTATTAAATTTATTCTATTTATCGCCGATAAACAAAAATTTTGCCAAATGTTGCATTTGTGGAAACGTGTTTCGTAGTGTGAGAAACTTAAAAGAATTTAAGAAAACTAAGTCTTTAGTTAATTCAGGGCTCTAGGTAAATATTTTCGATGTATATCTGACATGCAAAACCGAGTTAAATTTTCGGCGACGCGGACCAAGTAAGAGTGCATAAGTAATAATGTTAGATTCTATACCGATGTAAATGTCAAGAATATGCAATTTCAAAAAAATCCTATTGCTCCCCAAAAGTGGGGGACAGAGTCAGGAAACACTTCGAGGCTTGAATCAGAAATAGTACCTAGCGCAGTTTATATTATATATCATGACTTGAACCTGTATTTGATATTTACACATCATATAAGCTTCTTTCGTACACTGTAAATAGGTAGCTTATTGGAGTTCGCATTTACGAAGACGGGATTACGTGATCTTGAACCAATATAGGCTGAATTTCTCGGAGCAAAATTTTCTCATTTACGCTCCGTTTTAAACCTACTAGTTTACAGCAAAACAGGATATAATATGTTAAAACTAGCACTGTAAAAGATAATTTCCTTCCGTAGCAAAAATAAGAAACCTGCTAAAAATTATTCAATTTGTAATATTACAAACAAAACAAGCCAAGTCTGTTGCCCCGTTTGAAAAGAAATAAAATATTTACAGAGCTTATTTTTTTACTCAAAATAGAGTGCGGCAAAGGCACGGTTGTTAAGCATGTCAGTTTAAAAATTCTGAAGTTCAATCACGCTTCTCTTCAAAGCACAGGTCAAAGAAAGATACGATTCTGTAAAAGCGAAATAGAGAACTATGTTCTAGATAGTAATATATTACGAATAAAACGTCTTACCGAGCTACAGTTGTACCATCCGCCAGGATTAAGGCAATGTCCATGCTTTAACCAAACACTAAGGAACGCTAAAAACGAAATGAAAACTTGTTTAAAATTTGAATTCCTTGAAGATTAATTTACCGGCCGCATTCGTACAATTATTATAAAGAAGATTGCAAAGCCATTCTAACCTGTGATAGCGATAATTACAAACGCTGTTTGCATTTTCTCTCCGTTGTTGTCTTCACTAAACCCAAACTGAAAAAAGAGAATTACTTCTTGGTCGAAATGAAGTCGGGTTTACTTTCCGACACGCGCACTATCTCAAAGTGACTGTATTGATGCTTCAATTATTTTTGTCATTGGTGTTACAGACCAATGAAATAATTAAAATGATTGGCTGAAAAAGTTGAATTTGTTTGACCGCTGCGGAAATTGCTGCTTGACAAGCAGGCAGGCTCTGATGACAATTTTTATAACGACACTTTTTGCACTTGGGATTCAAAACAAAAGGACACCTGGATCTTTTGGCAGTATCTGCTCCAGAGAGGGCGGGAACCCGATCGTTGCCTAGTTGCGCCGAATTAATAATGATGCATATTCAAACTCGATACCGCCAGAACCATTGCTTTTAGAAAGTATTAAAACCTTAACCTAATTCATATAAAACCAGCGGCATATTGAAGCTTATTAAAAGTCAGTTGATTTCTCTAACGATTTGAATGTTTCTTTTTTTAATTGCAGTGCGATTTTTGCTGTGAACAATATATAATATAGAAAATTAGCATAATTTGACTGCGTCAGCAGTTATCGATTCATAAAATAAGAATAATAAATTTGCTATTTCCACCAGCAGAGTACTTTGTATGTATACGGGAATTTAATATCAACTTCTTCAGTCCAGCAGTGTTGAACACAGACATTTTGTTCTGATGATGATTTTGATGAGTAACATGGATGCTCAGTACAATGATCACAGTAGGACAATAAAAGTCAAAATTAATTTTAACCAAAAGCAAAAGCGTTTTATCAGTATTCGCAAGGGTATTCTTGCGTCGAGCTTAAAGTTTGGCATAATTTCAATCGTATCTGACAGCTATTTTTCAAAGTAAAATAAATTAACTCACTCACCTGCCTGACCGCCTGCTCACTCGCTCGCTTATTTTTTAGCCCTACGGCGGGGTGATACAATGTTGCAATCCAAGTCAATATTTCTTGTTAATGTTCTCATTGAAGTTTCTGTCTTAAGCCGTGATCCAATACAGTTTGAACAATGAAAAACAATTGATTGTTATACGTTATAAGCTTACATGCATATGACTTCATATGGTCTCAAAAACTGCCTTGATAAATTAAATACTTAAAGATAAACTGCTTAATTTGAACAAAACCAACGCATTGGTGTGCAACAAATGTGATAAAAAATGGAACACACATTCTGCTTAGATGATGAAATTATATTAAAATATCTAATAGCTTCTCATACTTGAGGATATCATTTGTTAATACTGATACACCATACGAAACCAGGGATTAGTACCTATTCACTTAAAGACATAAGGAGGGGGGGGGGAAGTTATTTGGACCTACCCAAAGGATCTTCGACCTCAAAATTTGGCCGTTCCACTAATCTATTTTGGCACTAATTACATGACGTCAGTATGGATGACGTTATCGGAAAAAAATATACAAATTATGTTTTGCTTTTAGGAATTCAAAAAATCACAGTTTTAGCGTGAAAAATATTCTTTTATAAATATTTCCATAAATAATTTTCAAAATTAGCAAGAACTAAAAAAAATTAAAAATCCAAGATGGCGGCCAAAATGGCGGATTTTAGTTTGGAACAACAGTTCCCATAGCAACGTTAATTAACTAAATGGTTTTGAAATTAGTAGGGTGGTCCAAATACCCTTCCCCCCCCCCATTATGCCGTCCTGTTACTCAAAATGGCTCATGCATTTAAGGGTTAAAGGAATAAGACATTTTGAGGACCAGGAAGGAGGACCCGCTACTGTAGATGTAGACAGCATAACGCATTTCATTCTAAAAAGGTTAGGAATTAAACCATGCCACTTACCATGTAATTAGTGCACAACCTACTAATTAGTTTTCAAGGCAACAGTTGTCAATACCTTCTGATCCGAAGACAGGCCATGCTCAGCTAATATATATCGTGAATGTAACCCTCAAACATTTCTAGCCCTACATAAAATATTCGTGATATTTCTGACAACTCTCGTTGGCAGTGTATCTTGTGAGAGATCGTTTTCTAACGCATCCGTCTTCTGAAACTGTGGAGATGCTCATCAATGTCTAAAGAACGCCTCAGTGGACTGGGAATGATAAAAATTCATCGTGGAACTGATTTCATGCCAAAACCACAGGAAGTGTACGAGACGAAAGCGAACTGGAGGCAACTGACCAAATAGATCTATATTGTTAGTTAGATTCTCGATCTTTCAAGGCGTAGCCGAGAGTGTAGGGAGCCAAAACCTTTTATGACCGAGTGTGTTTACAGATTAGCATTGCCTTGAAATAATGTTTTAACTGCACTTTGGTCAGTAATTTTATCTCAGTCTAGTGCGTTTTAAAGGGGATTTATGATGTTGTTAATACCTGCGAAAAATTAATTCGCGGATATACAAGGCTTGTTTGGAGAACTCTGCATCAAAAAGAGAAGCTGAAAACAGAGAAAAAATAAATAAGCAAGTCTTGGCACTGTGAACCCGAAATATTTGAACACTCAAAAAACGTCACGAACTAAGATAATTTCCGTTATTAATTGGATTTTATTGAATATTTAGGAAAATATTGCACCAAAAGGGCTGGAATGAGCGTTTGAGAGTTTCAAAATTTGAACATTTCTTGGGGGAGCATGCCTCCAGACCCCCCTAGGTGCTCTTACTTTCGGCGCTCGCATTATTGTTTCCACACCACTCCCTCCCCCCTCCCTCCAGACTTACAAAGCTGTGCACGGCCCTAAATAACTATGCAACATTTTGGTCA
>JANVCJ010069305.1:0-12881 GCA_026413505.1 Epizoanthus ramosus
CTAATATGGACATTAGAAGCGAAGATTTCCCAGACCCGACTGGACCAGTTACTGCTAATAGTTCCCCGTTTGAGAGGTTGAACTTGACATTAGTAAGGCAGGACTTGATGCATTTCTCGCTCCAATAGCAAGTCACGTCCTGTACACAAAGGAAAGGAGACGTTTTCTCTTCGTTTAAAACATTATTGTCATTATTGCTGTTGTCAATGTTGTTGTTAGTATTTATATCGTCCACGTTAATAAGAAAGGACTTATCTTGTTCCATCACTGTGTCGTTGCTGTTATCACTGACATCCATATCGTTTATAAATGGATATGGATTGCTTTTTGCTTTGGGAGAAAACAACCGGGTAAAGTTTCCATCACACACCGTTCCTGGGATGACATTTTGAATTGATTTATCTGAAATGTAGCTGACATAGAAGAATGCCGGGTTATCAAGAGTTGGCGACTGATGCTTCTCTTGATGTACAAGAAAGCTTTGAATTCGTTTCAAGGAGGCAAGTCCTTGCAGAGTATAACTTATTTGGAGTCCGAAGTGGCCACAGAGAGAATGTTTGATGTTGCTATACAAAGCCATTGTGGTGAAGACGTTCTGTGCTGTCAGAAGGTGCCCCTCCATTACAAGGGCCGTGTACAGGATGAGACTGAGTGTTATCATGGTGAGGAAGTAGATGATCACAATCGCTGCCTGTAGTACTGAGTACCAGCGGATTTTCTTCAACTCCAATCTGAAATGATTACAATACAATTCAGCTGCAGATACGTAAGACCACGCAATCATTCTTACGGATTGATATTTATTAATTTCTTTATTGCCTAAGGAAACCGTACATATTTAACGATCGTGCTTTCTAAATTCATATATTCTTCTCATCACATGTACTAATATATTTTCGTGTAGCAAAAGCCTTAAAATAATTTAATGTTTGAATTTTTAAAATCTAAACATTTTCTAACTGACTTAATACCATTTAGGTCATTTTTATTATTTTCAAATTTATTAAGATTATTTTCTGACGTCATAACAAATCTAATGACGGCCATCAAATGTGTGATAGCCCAAATACACATCATACGCGTCATAGTTAACAACTAATTCCAAAATGATGTATATAATTTAATCTAACAATTGCAAAGTTAAAGAGATGGAGAATCACCCCTTTCCGGCCTTCTTGACACTCGAAAAAGTCCGGCCTGGATATCCTAACAGATAATACGTTTACCATGCTAAGAATATCTAAGTTAAGTTGCGTTGCCTATATAGAAAGAGAGAAATGTTCTTTTTCTCAAAAATACATATTTTGAAAACATACTTTCGGACGTTTCTAATCATCTGGCTCAGCGGCGCTTCCCAACTGTGCATCTTGATGGCGCGGATACCTGACAGAACCTCACCAGTAAGTCTAACACGACGGTCCGTCAAAACTGATATCTTGAGATGAAATTTCCCAAGAAATTTACCTGTGAATAAGCACAAGAATAAAATGAGCCAATTGGCATAAAATGTTTCAGCTAATATATTTAACATGTTTAGTGTGTTGATGTATATAGATGCTATGAATAACGAAATTCTAAAATGTATTACCGAGAGATTTCACAAAAGTGTGGGGGACCTCTCCATATGCTGAATACATTTCAAAAATTACAGTTCATACTATGCAACTTTGAAATTTCTACTCAAGGAATAGAAGTTTGGGCTTTAGTTTAGTAATATTGAAAAAACAATCAATGATTGAACAGGGGTTTATAGGACCACAAATGTGTCGTTCCCGAATCGGTCAAAACAAAACAAAACTTATCATATTTCTATAAACATCAGAAGTCAAAATAATTTATCCGGCTTACCTATAACTCCCAGAGTAGGAATAAACAGCAGCATATAGACACTTGCTACTATGGCTAACCAGCCAATCATCTGCCATGCGAGATACGTTGTGATAATGAGTTCCAGGGGGGCCAACCACAGATAGTGAAATGACCTGAAGAAGTTGTCAAGCTTACGAACGTCATTGGATACTAAGTTGATCACGTGTCCGGTAGTAAAATAAGCCACAGAACTCTGTGTTAGCTTAAAAACCTTAAAAGAAGAAGAAAAGAAACTATAAGTAGCTATAACAGTTATCTATACGTGTGTGATAATAAGTGTGTGAATTTTACTCTTAAAAAGTATTTCTCGAAACGGAATCATACGGCAGAGAAAACCACTTCACGCTCTCACAAACTGTCTGTGGTCTCGATGATACATTCCCCTGGGGGTGTTTATATCTGTAACAGCAAGACCTAAACTAAATTGCATTTCGCGTCGTTGAATATTCAGATGTATGTGTATATATAGCAATAATTTACTTCCTGTCGGCCATCACCACCCGCTTCGATCTAATTCACATGTGCTTTATACTGACCTTTTTGTACACCAGTCCAGTGAGAGCAACACGCAGGCGCATTCCATAAAGCTTTCCCAGAAACTGTCCACGATGCAGGGTAATAACAAATAAATAAGTAACGAAACACAGAGCGGGAACATAGTATTGAAGACTAGAGCCATGTGGACCGTTGAATCCCTCGGCCAGTCCTGTTACCACTAACCCAATTAACATGGCTTGTGCAACTCGCGACGCTGATTCGACAGCAGTGTACAACGCAGAGTGTAGTAAACTAATACGATAACAGCGCCACACTGCACGGCCAAGGCTCGGTCTGTGACCTGGGGTTGTGTATTCTCTTGTCTCCTTGTTCCAGTATCCTTCCAGTCTCGTTGTTTCGTAGTCGGCTTTGTTTCCTTCTTCGAGATCCGATAAATCACTTGTTTCCAGAACAGTGTTAGAAAATCCTTTTCGAAAAACGGGATTAAGCCATGAGAAAAACAACATTGATAGGAAATTTGGTCGTTGTACTTTGGAACGTGCCTCTTTTGCCGACGCCATAATTAGAAAGTGGTTCGGTGACTGTCGAGCAACAAAAATTAAACGTTAGGGCTAGGTAAATGAAATACAAATAATCTATTTAGGATACTACAATTATATTATTATTATTTCTTTGCTGGGGTCTTGCGTGGCATCTGTTACCTTTTAGGGCGATAATCTCAAAGCTCAAATTCTCATAAAAAATAAATACAAAAAAGTGAAAAAGATACAAAAAATAAATTTAAAATCTAGTTTAAAGGAAAGGGAAACTAGATGAAAATAAACGCAGATTCAACTCATCGAGACCTGAGGGCTCCTTAACTCGTAATTTTACATCCCAAATGAGTAGTACTATAACTATTTGAGTTCTGATAGTACGGGTTTTAATACGACGTAAACGTAACATGTCGCAAACATGATCGTTTGTGCAATGGGAATACGTTTACTGAACGTTTTGCTACTGAGTTCCGCCAACGGCTTGCAAACAAGGCGTAAATAAAGAACCTATCCTGGCTTTATGTACAGCTTTCGACTGTTTGGGACTTGGGAATGATGTCTCATTTGAAAAACAGCCCATCACCGACTAACCTTGAGTGGGTTCGTGATGTGTTACGAGTCTATATCGGGAAAGTAACTCATAACTTATCAACGAGTAGATACAAACAAAAAGCGTTATCATTCAATATTAACCCTCTGAGTCATGTGAGGGATCCTTTCAAAACCCTGTGAGATGTTGTAATTTCTCGTGAACACATTGGCCATTATACGACGACTATTCAAACGAATTGATTTCTCGTGGTCCAGTCTAGTTTTGTACTTTTAAATTCATAATTTTAGGAGAACACAAAGTGCTACTATTGCGCCGTTAGACGGAAGTGGACAATACAGATTTCTGGTTAATCAGTAACTGATCTCATTCAGCTGATGCCCAGTGGACCTAAGCTAGTCCACGGTGCACGCATGTTAAGATCCTATATGAAACAGTATTTGTTTGAATATCCAGCTTGCATATGCATGTTCTCTTTAGATATAAATAAATTCTTATAGCTAATTGACTTTGGCAACAAACAATGATTTTAAAACAAAACAAGGGTTATTTATGTCAATTAAATTTAAGTATTGTAAAGGTTTTGTCAGACTAAACAGTGAAACAAACAAAATAAAGTTTTACACATTGAAGGCTTTCACTTATAAAGACATCATTTATAAGGGATAACGATAAATATTGTACAACCACTCGTAAACTTATGGCTCTCAAATCCTAAAAATTACAAATATATATCGATACTTTAAAAATTCTAAGAAAGTTGGAATGATATACTGATTGCTGATCTAAGTACATGCAGATAACAGCGAAAAATATTACGGGTTTAAACTACGTCAGCATCTTCTGATTTTCTAGATATACTTCCTTCGCAGAACACTTTTGAAGGATTGGACAGTACCGACATTGTTTCTTAACATGAGTCGCCTGTACTCAGACCGTTGTCTTCTTTCACCTTGAATAGAATCTCTTTAACTGACACGATGAACAATTTATGGCATTTTGTAGTGTTTAATTGTTGAGGTGACATGATTTTGAGATCACTAGAATGCTTCAACTGTTTTAATTACTTCCCTCAAACCTGTAAAATTACTGATCAGTTTTGACAACAAGATTTCTTCTTTCTCCTTAAATAGGTTCTCTTTATCTGACACGATGAACA
Organism: Epizoanthus ramosus; assembly: GCA_026413505.1. Classification (NCBI taxonomy): domain Eukaryota; kingdom Metazoa; phylum Cnidaria; class Anthozoa; order Zoantharia; family Epizoanthidae; genus Epizoanthus; species Epizoanthus ramosus. The sequence continues at coordinate 4,613 of JANVCJ010069305.1, forward strand.
TATGACATTTTGCAGTGTTTAATTGTTGAGGTGACATGATTTTGAGATCACTAGAATGCTTCAATTGTTTGAATTCACTATTCTTAAACTTATGACAGTTAGCTGCTCTTCACTGTGCCAACTATGGATGATCTTAGAACAAAAATCATTTGTCTAAATTTGCTACTATGATTTGGGACAAATTTTCTGCTCGCAATCTCAAATCCTCGCTCTAGCTTACATGTTTTCTGATAAAGAAACCGTACCTGTAACGATCAACTGTGCGTGTCCCGGTTTTGCTCATCGGTCCGAACCGCAATCGATCGAAGTCAAACTAAGTTCCCCAGAACTATTACATATATAACATTTGAAGATATTAACGTATGTGGAGAGTTATGAACTATTTTTAAATACATCTCATGACAAAGAGAGTTAATGAGCTATAATTTCTTAACTGGAATTTGAGGATCGCATAACGACCAACCTGCGTGTCGAGTTTCGTGATATGGTAGTTCTACCGGCCAAATATTTTAAACTGATGCAAACTGTAGCGTTTTGCGCGCGTCATGCTTGTCTGTCGCGGTGTCAGAGGTCTATTATTTATTCCCAAATAAAGATATTTCATTATTAGCAAGATAAAAGTAATTGTATTTCCACCCCGACCGGCTCTTGAAGTTCATGGCTGATTGCCTATCAAAATCCGCCATGTTTGCAGTATATGCCTCTCGCGATCGGGATCGCGTGTCAACTTAAGATGATAGTTTGTTTGGAACAACACAGCACGGGCTGTCCAGTAAATGTCCTGATCCTTTGTTAGAGTTGGACCTGATGAAACTTGAGTCAGAGTTAGTGATGTTAGTGATCTGAAATGAAATATATCGCAGAACATTTCCAAACTAGCAGATGCAAAAAGAATAAATAATGCAAGTCTCACGGCTTGTCACTTGTGACAACGCCACAAGGGAGTTAAAGTGTTTGAAGTGTCAGAGATAAATCATAGATATTGGTTCCATCGGTGTCAGCAAATACTAGTTGCATTGTATCTGGTCACTGAATAGAACTTAAGTTACGGATGTAAGAAAAGTAGAGCACATTCTGCACGAAAACGAAAGGAAGTATATTTCTTACCTCGGGATTCCACTTTCCTATCAGAACTAGCCATAATAGAAAATCAAGAAAGTTGTGTTCGCAATGATTCCAAAGATTCAATTGCACTTTTTTGCTTCATTCAGGACTGAAACGGAACTTTAACATAAACCAGGTTATAGCAGTTCCTCCCAAACCGTTAAAAATTTATTAGTGGTTTAGAAACATTACCATTTTGAATATATTGATTAATATTCGCAAATTTTACAGAAACTTTAAACATGAAAGATATGAGGAGTTCTTTTCGTTCCAACTGAATCGATTTTAAATTGAACACAAACTATGATGTTCCACTGTAAATTGACTTTATATTCTTAACCGTTTCACTAGTTTAAGTATTTTGTTTGTACCAATTAAGTAGATTGATGTTCTTAGATTTAAAAAGTCAATATATTATTAATACTTTTAGTTCAACACTGCATAAACGCGCAACTTTGTACTACCACAATCTACACATGCGTATAAAGGCCCGCAGGGAGAAATCACTTATCAACAGACGTCGGTATTTTAGGCCAAGACTGTTTCTCATGTGCCTAGTTACTGACACCCACGCAGTGCTCTTATTGTGATTAATAAAGATGTTAATCTCCATATGAAACTATACGTTCTGATTGGTTGCATCATTGATAAGAACTTTTTTAAACATACCTTCCTTAGTCACAGTTTCACCAACTAATATGGTCAACGGCAGTTAAAAAGCTCCTCTGCCTAAAATTTTAGACAATGTTCTAGTATGTTCAGTAATATTTTAAAAATCAGTCCTGCAAACTCTGAAATAATGTTCACTCATCATGATGTTGTGTCAATCCGATCCGTACTTAAGGTGAAGCATCAATTTTAGAAGTTTTGGAAGTTTCTCTTTAATTTAATTTTAAAATTCATAATAAATAAATAAATAAATAAAGTTCGTTCACCATAGATTTGATCATCCCATGGGTGCCCAAACCGCTTTACTGTTTAATTATTAAATTGATTGGATTACGTGACTAGATTATTGCTTCATAATCATCGACTTGATATGCAAATCTATTTTTAGTAAAACATTATGCAACGACGTACGTATATGGAATAACCATGAACGCGGAATACTTAGGATCACGACCTTTTTATAATCCTACATAAAAGATTCTTTCCAAATCGTTTGTGCACAAACCAATTCAGTTCATGCTAAGAGGAAATTATTAGTACAATGGATAGGCTTATGAGTTACCGTTAAAAAATGTTTAGCTCTAAATACGCGCTATAAGTTCAACCAGTGCATCTACCCATCTTCACATTGCAACAGCACCGCACATCATAAAAATTCGAACAAATTAAACTAAACTAAAATAAACTAATGTAATTTAAACACTGTCCCCCTCACTCCTATCACGAACAGAGTATTTTTGCCTCTGTTACAGTTGATGAAGATTTTGAAGTAGAACATCGATTATCATTAAATGTGAATGTCCAATTCCATATCAGAAGAAAAGGTTTTTGACATAATAAAACTGATCCTAAAGTCTCTTGGCTTCGGGCGTTAATTCAATAATTGAGCAGAAGAAACATGGATAACACGCAACGGCCTCCTAAACATGTATTATAATAGATTTTTATGTTCTTAGCATTTTGGATTAGCTTTGAAATAATTGCAAACAGTATAAATATGTACAAAAAGAAATGTGAACCTTATCCTAAATATACTAAATACTTATGAACATCGTAAAGGGGGATCAGAAATGTGATCACTCTTTGTCATTTACCGACATCCGGTTCTTGAAGCTTCTGATGGTAGGTTAAATATCATGTTAGGTGTACATAGTTGGTGATCGTTATTTAAATGGGTAATTGGGTTTTCGTAGAGACAATGATCAATACAGCAAAGAGTCGAAAACGCCGATATTATCAAAAGGATATTTTGTATCATTATTGAAGTAATTTCCGTCAATCCTGAGAACGATTTTCAGTGTTTTGGCGTAAGATCAATCTATGCAATCAGAAGTGAATATAACGGGAATATAAAATATAACGTCATTTCTCATGCAGCTCTTTATGATTATTCTTATTACAGAAGCTAGTGCAATTACAAGGTTTTAAACAGTTTAAAAAATGTCTTGTTTTTCAAAGGAAAAGAGCTGTTCGATGTGGTTACATTAGCTGCTGTTCTTCTATGACGTGGTTAACAGTTATTAACGTTATCAGCACATGTGCAGGTGCACAGAACTATTAGATCCAATAAGTCGAGCAATACATGTTCTGGACCAAACTTCCTTATCAATTTTACATTGATTTATTGCCACAGGTTAAAGTATTTACTAGTCGGACAACTAGTGACTTAGGACATTTTTACTTACTGCACATAAAAGAGAAAACTGAGCGTATTGCAAAACATACCGTTTACTATTGTACAATTCTTGTTGCAATCCGTCGTGATTCATATATACTTCAGTTCATCACGTGTATGTATCGAAAAGCTACTAGACAACATGAGGACCCTATAGACTTCTTGCACTGTAGAATACAGTAGAAATTATAAGTCAATGGAAAAACCCAATCGCTGTTATATTATTCTGCCGTTTTTCTTGTTGTTGTTGTTGTTGTTGTTCTTCTTCTTCTTCTTCTTCTTCTTCTTCTTCTTTTTCGTCTCCTTCTTCTTCTTCGTCTTCACGGAAACACACGCCATGTCATGTGAATTAGCCAACAAAGATAGTGTGATATTAAACTCTGATTATCATCGTAGTGGAATATTAGAACTGCGGAACTTTGGTTCTGTTCTGTATTTCATTCATCATTACTGAGTAACACTATAGGGGCAGAAACTGGAAATGGTTTGTGTTACTTGTATAACTGGAACAATGTTCGCAGTCTGGCTAAAACGTTATAATCACGCCATAGAAACCAGCAACTATAGGTTAAGGGCAACCATTTCCTACCTACTGAACCAAATATTGTTTTCGTTTATGCTTGACAACTAACTTATGGTATATATTGCTATAATACTGTGGTTATTGTGCACCAATTTGTAACGAGATATTCTAAGAACATTTTGTGATTTTGTAGTGCGCTAATGTTGAATTGGCGCACTCACCACAATGCATCATCACTGTAAAATGAGTATATTTATGAAATAAGCTCTGTCATTTATATATTCGTATTTACGCCCAAACAAGCCTTTGTGAAGACAAAAAAACTCGATGGGTAACATTTATTGCATTTTGTTACATGACAATTAAGTTCAAATGATCTTTCTCTTCTATCAAGGTTTCGTGAAAATGTTTAATTCCACAGTGGCATGTGTAAGAGATCTTGCACAAAAGACAAATAGCTTCAAATTATTTATAGCCAATTAATACCGCCATTCTTGTCTAATACGTCATCTATCACAACAATATCATCATATCAAGAATATTCAAAACCGGGATTACAAAGTTGAAACAAGTACTGATACAGCAACATAGTTTGAATACATTCTGTAAGATTCTTGTCAATATTCAGTACATTTTGCAATAAAATAATTATTAGAAAACGTTATTTTAGAGAATATCTTGGAACTCTTGTCGAGTACTGACGCATATTTAGAGAAGTACGTTTTCTTGCCCACGTGTTAGATGACAGTGGGCGTATCTGGCCGAGCTGCTAAGGGTTGTAGAAGAACTTCCGGTTTTAATTGTGTGTTCATGATGACGTGACAAAACAAAGCTTCAGTTGTTGCTATCACAGACTGCAACAAGCATGACAACTGGGTTGTGTATCGCGACTTGCAAAGGAAAATCTCTTACTAAAAGGTTGTGTTTGAAGTTTTATACTTTTTAATAATACTTTAATAATACCCATTACATCTTCAGCACGGACAAAAGCGATCTTTCGCACAAAATCGTGGAATAAAGTGATTCATACTGTGTGCAATGTGATTAGATATAGTTAGTAAAAAGTCCAAACCTTCATATACATGCATGTTCTTACAACCAACTAGTGTAATGGAAAAATTGCCGAGCCAGCGATGCAAATGTGTAGGAGAATCGTAACAGCAGTTTGACATGCACAGTAGTCATTTAACCATTTCTTACAGCAGCATTGAGCTTCCACGATTTTGTAGAAAGAGTATCCGAAGAAGAGAAAAATCTCTACTCCTTTCTGCCTGCAATACACTCTCGTTCTCTTGTGTGCCACCAACGATCCTATGTTTTCGAAAGAAGAAACTTGTGAAGAAAAGTGTAAAAGGTCTTTAATCCGCCTTCCTAAGTACCTATTCATCATTCACCAAGTTAATTGCTTCGTGGAAGCTATTCAGCCCTGAGCAAAGTCATAAATTATAATCCTAAATCATACTCGTCCGAAGTTCAAGGAACAAAGGGGATCCAATAAATTTCACCTTTAACTCGTATCAGTAGCAGGAGGTCTGTTAAAACTCCCATGTTCTTATCATGGTCTGATTTTGAAATAGAATGATTGTATATATAAAGATAAGCAAAACGGATTACTCAAACAACATCCTCCTGTTTATTACGTTGCCTATAACGTATGCGCAGATATACAATTTTTTTGCGGAATAGTCGAAATACTAATAACAATATTGTTTAAACAACGTGAGCCTATGCAATACACACGTATACAATACAAATAGTGTTTAATAGTTTCCGTCTGCTCCTATTGCAACGTCTGTCTTTTTATTGCTTATCAGCCTATCACTTCAGCTATCAACGGTTAATATGTTTATATATATTTGTTTGTTCGTTTCTTAACTGTTCGAAGATTTCGTGTTCAGTTCTTTAATGTAGCATACTTCAATGGCATTACGCTTATTACAGACACCAGCAATTAAACAATAACAATAATGAAAAGGCAACATTTCTGTTACAGGCCATTTTTCTATTTTAAGGCCAGGAAAGGCAAATAATTTAGTTTTGAGGATGGTATTGCACTGTTGTAGTAACTTTGGAAGAGTATATTTATTACGTCCTCATGCTTAAATTTATTGCTGATTTTGCTAAACTTGCTAGATTCCGACTTAGGAAAAAGGAGATCCTTGACTGACCACAATGTCTAAAAACGTCTTTCTTCTTCAAAGTTCTTCCTTTGTAGGAATATGCTACATATTCCGTAGCTGAGTACAGCTAGTATGTTACTGTGAAATAAATCGAAGAATATAGCTTCGTCCGAGTTAATGTTATTACCAAGCAATATCAAGTATATGATTACGCGATGCAATTAATAACCTGTGTCTCTTAAGAAGGAACATTATGATTAATGAAATATTTTGTAGAAAATGACAATGAAGTTGGTCTTCAATTGTATATTCGTAGCGTACCATACAATCTTTGGCCAAACAATATAATTACGAAAAGTCACGAAACATGTATATATATCTCATGCTAATATAAAAGTACTCAACTGGTAACCAAGGCATGTAATCTTTCAGTATTGGATCGATTACTCTGCAGCATTTTACAGTCACGATTTGGAAACGTGTCTCGAGCTTTTATCACACATTCGCATCTTGCTATATTGAGAGATATTTTACCAAGAATCTGAAGCATATCCGATTGACCTGGAACTAAAGATCAAAGTCAATCCAACGCACAATTCGTGAACAAGTGGCTCGGAACGTTAATATGTTGTGGTCAACAAACAAACACGTGCCGTCTATAATTTTACATACTTTAACTCTTACAGGATATTAATTGTTTTTGTCAGGTCCTGTATTCAAATTTTTCCGTAGTCATTTTGTTGACTCTATCATCTCGAAGACTTTAAAATATTTACTACCATAAAACGAGAAGAGTATTGCGAATTTAGCAACAAGTCATACGGTGTGTTTGGTGCTGAAAGGGTTTAAAATTAAGTACCTAGATTTTAAAGTGCATGCAATACTAGTAAAGTTGAAGGATGTTCAGGCAGACGATCGATATTATAGAAAAATCTAGAAAGTAGAATGCAATATTCAGTATCTTCTTACTGTTCATCTCACATATTATTTTTGACGAATTTCCATTCTGTGGGAAAACCCTTATTTATCTTGATACCGTTGATATTCATTGGCATAATTAGGTGCACGCATGCCAGTAACCAAGCAGGAATATAAATTCCCTCTATTCTAGATATTAACCGTGGCTGTATGATCTTGCAAAGAAAACGTAGCGTACTAAATAGTTATGTACAGGTGCAACAAACGTATTTCCAGCTTGCTTGTTCTGTGCTGCAGAGTAGGCTAACTCTACTTTTACACACTACACACTGTTTTATATGGTCTGCTCACCGTCGAGCTTGATAAGCTTCAACTAGTACAGAACGAAGCTGCTAGAAATCTAACAAGAACCAATAAGAACTCTCATATCTCCCCTGTCTTGAAGAAACTACACTGGCTCCCTATCAAAGAACGGATCACATTCAAACTACTGTTACTTACCTTTAGAATCCTCCACCGTCCAGCTCCTACCTATATCAGCGGACTGCCGCACCCTTATTAACCTACCTGTTCTCTAGCTCTCTCAGATCCTCAAGCCGCAACCTGTTAACTGTTCCTAAATCCTACACAAAAACCTATGGAGACCGACCTTTTTCTGTTGACTCTATTAGCAGTTTTAAATCTTTACTTTTATTTTTAGTAGTATTAATAGGTAATTATATTTATTTGATCTTTATACCAGGAGAAATTGATTTTAGATTTTCATAATTTTACTATACTATGTTAAACGGGTGAACCTCCCCCATCGTAATACATCACAAACGAAATCTGTGATAAAAAAATAAGTCCCAACTCTCATCTACTGGTTACCTACAAAGCTCTTAATGGTCTTGCTCCTGATTACATTATGGAACTCCTTTACCAAGTAACTCTAACCATCTGACCGCTCCTATATCATGAACAAAAACATATGGCGATAACTCTTTATCCTGTGCTACTTCAAGACTGTGGAATGCCCTGCCAAACTCCAAAGCTCTCTCATTCCGTCGATGCTTTTAAAGCAAAACTTAAGACACATAAATCATAAATTATTTTAATCACTTTTTATGAAATTATCTTTTTAACAATTTTTAATGTAAAAAGCTTTGAAACTTTGGGATAATGCGTTTTTAAGAACTGTAAATTATTTTTATCATCGGTTTACGTTATCTTTTACGTCGGCCACGTCCACCCCCACCCCCTCTGTTTTTTAATTATATC
>JANVCJ010069316.1:0-12880 GCA_026413505.1 Epizoanthus ramosus
TAAACAGTTTGCAAGTTACTTCCTCATAGGTAAAAACGCATTCCAGTGCAAACAGTTTGCAACTTACTGCCTCAGGGCCTTGTTATAAAGGGATGTTCCATTAGAATTTCCAGGAGGGGTGGGCAATTCGAAATCAAAATCCATGCAAGAGAAAATGTCTGAAAGAAATCCATTCAAGAACTTGACCACACACCAAAAGAGTCCACATACCTTGCCCAAAAGAAATCATACCACAACAAATTATTTATCCCCTTCCCGGATATTTGATGGCGGTCTACCGCTAATAAAACTGTTAGATTCGTTCCTATTCAACTGCTGGACACAAGATCAAATCAAGCGATCTGAATACTTCTCCAACCGGCGCCATTTTGAAAGAGCTTCGCGACCTCGCCATATAATTGAAATGATGCCGGACTGGTGATGCGTTTAAAGTGAGATGTCTTCCCGATGCAGCGGACATAAAAACAGAGTGTTACCACTGAAATGAAGTTCTTGTAAATCCTTTTGGCTTGAGAGTGCTCTTCAAATAACTTCCCGATACGAAGGAGTGCTTTTCAAAAACAATTTGGTTGTGATATCTTCCCAATGATATCTTTTCAACACTTTTTAACACAAAACTCAATGAGATGGCAGAACTTCCCGATCAAAACTTTGGATGGAATGTAAAACGTGACCACTCAAATGAAAGTTCTTTATCGTGTTAAGTTCATCATCACAGATTATCTTGATACTCAAATCGAAGTATTAGCACAACCGCATCAATATTGGAAGAGTATCTAATCCAATAATATTAATAATATCTTCTATCTTAGCCTACTTGAACAGTAAATTTACAAACATTTGCAAAACTCAAGCTTTACATTTTAAAATTTCCTTTGTAAACAGTATATAAACCGTTTATCAGTATATGGGGCTCCGTGTGGCATCACAAATTTTGAGTGTAAATTATCCTAATGTAAGGCTGACCCTATTTCACATAAATTCTTACATCTTTTCCATATATATATACGGCTGAGTTTCGTGATAATTCTCAATCCCAGGATGGTTTTGTTATATTCTGATATTGTGAAGTGCATAAACGGCAGCACAAAACCAAAAATAACGGTGCCACTGCAATATGTTTAGAGAAAAGCTCCATGTAACCACTTATACTTGTATGCCACAAGAGAATTCCCGTGTAACCCAGCTGAAGGGTACGTGCCAAAGCAAGACTTGTACGTGTGGTTTTTTTTTTATTAAAGATATTAATGTAGCAAAGTACATTATTTGTTTACTGTTAGAAGTATTACTTTGTCTACTCAGCTCAGTGAAAAAAAGCGCTTAGTAGTGTTGTTGGTTCTCTCTAAGCACAGGTGACTATCTTTTTGAATGCTATTAAAGAGAATAGTTTCAAACCTTTAAAGTTACCCGGCCTAGCATTAATCATTACACAATAACATACAGTTTGGAATAAATTGATTCTGTTGCACAAGGGTTACTGCAGACGTTTTCATCCTTCTGTTTCCCCGGCCTTCTTGCGTTACCGACAAGAATTTAACAATGCCGTATATCAAGACGCAGCAGAAAGGTAATATTTTGGTTCTTCATCAGTTTTTGTTAACTATTGTTCTACTGAAAATTTTTCGTTACTTTTCATTGCTGTGTAGGTTTGCGATGGATCGTTAAAACTTCGTTCACGGAGTCTTCTTTCTTATGAATAAATATACTATCAAATAAATGTCTTCAATTGACTTTAAAGGACGTCAAACAAAATTTGAAAAATTCCGCCAATGGCAAAATGGGAACCCCCTTATGTCAAAACATCAGTATTGGATAACGAAACACGAAAGAACTAGAAAGGGTGTTTTGTGAACAGTCTGAAAACGGGCTCACATGCACTCGTATCGTGCACACGCCATGGATAATCTATCAATATCGATAACATTCCAATATATGACACGATCGTTGAAGATGAACTTTTTTCACCGAAGAAAATGATCAATATTCTTCCTATGCTCAGAAATCAGTTCAGATAATGTCTCGAGGTTCCAAGCTGTTGTAACTTTAAACTTGCGGTTTGCGTGTACCTGCGATAATTCTAAGCTTGGAAAACAATTTGAGTATGCTCGATATATTATGTTAGTATATGGCGCTATCGCTTCTAAATTGAAATATGTTGGTTTTGGTTCTTTCGGGTAAAACCGAGCTAATACTAATATGCTGCTATGGTTTGTTAGATTCCCAAGAAGGATTCTCATTCCCATATCATGAATTTCCTATCTGCCAAGTACGCAGTTTTTGATACAACATTTAATATATAACATTGTATTTCATTTCATTTCATAGCACTTGTAATATCACATGCTTAACATTCCCGTGGAATTCTGAACCAGTTACAAAGTGTATTGAGTTGAAATTCAATGTATTAGCTTTAGTAGCAGCCATGTTATCCCAAATGTCTGTCATTAGAACACGTCTCGGTCTTTCTACTGTCAGAACTAAACTTAATCCGGCACTTGTTTACGGTTAAACCCTGATACAAATATGGACTTGAGTTCAATATAGAGTCAGTCACAATCCTACACAATATAACCTCTCACAAACACTCTATTGTTGTGTTCGTCTATAAAAGTTCTCTTCACTAAAGCAAGTTCGCAACATATTCTTAGCAAGCAGTTACCTTCAGCACAGAAGAAGGTCAAGAAAAATGAAGCAGTCCTTGTTAATCACATTGGCCCTGGTCTTGTCTCTCGCCATTCTGGTTAAGAGTTCAATGCCTGACGAGGACGCAGCAGAGTTGGCGATAGCCGACCAGCCGAGTTTGATGGGAAAGTAAGTAATTTGATTTTCCCCTTCAGTCACGAGATGACCCATTACCAAGTGAAGGACTTTGGATTACAATGGTTAAAAGCTATGTTTTTTTAAAAAATGTGCTGAGAAAATATGACATCGAATTCAGTCTTGTAAAGCACGTTCAGGGCTCAAAGTATTAAAAATACTTGTCAATAGCTTTCATGTGTTTTGTGTTTTCGTTCATACGTGTAACAGCAGTTTTCTATCTCTTTTCCTTCTCATGACCCTGCGTGTCGTCCAGTGGCACAAGGGGCTTCGACAAGGGACCTCCATTTCTACCGGTCCGCTGTCTTCTTGACCTTCATGATCAACAAAACTGTGACCCTGCTTAGCTATGATCCCTTAAAGGGCAAGTCCAACCTAAAATGAATCTACGTCAACTTATCAAGCTGATCATTGTGATATATCGGATATGTTTTAATTCTACGACAACTAGTTCTGGAGATATTAAGCGATAAAATTTGGATTTATGACGTCACACGTGGGTCACTATTGAGTTCTTTTTCCTGCAATTTCTATTTTGTGTCATAAAACATTTAAAAAGGAAAGTATATTTTGCTTAGCTCAAGTGTGACCACGGCCTTAGTGTGTCAAAGAGTCTGTATTTTATTGAGGCGTTCTGTTGCTGATAAAAACTGGTGGTCGTGTTTTGAGCATTTTCCTCCATTCTTAGCACTGACGTGATACATCCATCTCCATAGTCAAGTTGTCCTCACAACCGAAACTGGTTGCACATCACAAGACGCCAGCAGGTCTTAAATACTAATCTTTTTAGGCAAGAAGCTTCACTTGACACATACACTTAAAAAGAAAAGGTTCAAAATATATAACTTCCGTTTCTCTTCAGGCTCTTTGCTGGATCATTGCGCAGAGAAAAGCGAAGATCGAAGAGGAGCAAGTCCAGGTGCAGAAGTGGAAGCAAGAGATACAGAAGTGGTTGCCGATACCGATACCGATACCGATACCGATACGCTCGTCCTCTTCCTCAACGTCTTCCTTATCTTTGGCCACTGTCTCAATATGTGTTCCCGCCTCGGCCTGTACTCCAGCCTTTACCACCTGTTCAGCCACAACTGCAACTTATAGTCACTGGTAGTCACGGTCATGGTCACGGTCACGATCACGGTCACGGTCACGGTCACGATCATGGTCACGGTCATGGTCACGATCACGGTCACGATCACGATCACGATCACGGTCACGGTCACGGTCATGGGGATGGTTTCGGAAACGGCCACGGCCACGGACACAGCAACAGTAACGAACATAGTCAAGGTCACGGACACGGACAAGGGACTAATCACGGGCGTGACGGTCACGGTCATCACAGTCACAATCATAACTCTCAGATTGAAGCTCACACTCATGTGGGACACGGGCACATTCACAGTGAAGGGAACGCACAGGAAAGTGCTGGAGGGAACAAAGGTTACTACAATAAAGGATGATGTAAGTGTAGTGAGCAGATATGTCGGTAATTTGCAAAAGAGCAGAGAGAAATTGGGGCCGTTATGTTGTTTCATCAGATGTGGAAATCAAAGATAGACTTTCTAATGGTTTCACATAGTTGTTGCATTTCTGTGTAGCAAGGCAGTGTATTAAACAGCACTCCAGAACGTATAGAACAAAACTACATGCACAAACTTTCTCATTTTAGCATTAATGACATAAACAACGTCTCTCATTTACGTGATTTCACTGAGCAGATTTGTCTTACTGTTCAACTATAAAGATTATTTTGAGGGTACATAATGTTTACGCAGCATTGACTGTTGCTTAAAAATGTTTCTTAATTACGAAAATATCTAGCTTCAACGTTAACTGAAGGCGTTTACTGAATATCATCCGGCTACTTGCAAATCATCCTAAAGGTAATTTTTCTTCAGTACAAAAACTCTAAAGTATTAAAACACGTTTTCTCACGCTGGACCCACAATGCTACAATAATATAAATCCTAACTATAACAAACTTGTTTCTATTATATTTGGTGAAGATCACTAGTTCTAATTTGACTTGGTAATTAAAATAAATTAAATGTAATTGCTTTCAAATTGTGAAAGTTTAGTTCTTTTCTGTATCGGAATATTTTACACAACATGATATGTGACTCTGCTAGTCTAACTTCTAACTATGCAGTGGTGTTTCCTGCACTGACATTGGTTCATTTTCTTTACCCCAGGTGTTCCAAACGTTGGGCGTTCAAAATGATCTACAGCGGCAGAAATGTACTAATGATATTAAGAGATATGGAATACGCAAAGAGCTAGTGAACTGAAACAAAACCTAAATATCAAAAGAATTAAGATTTGTTGTTTAGTTGAACAAATGTACTTTCACTGTGTTTGTGTTTGACGTAACGTAAAATAAATATGTCTTCTATTTTTCAAAATTTAACTCGCAGCTCAAAACACGACCATCTGTTTTTATTAGTAACAGAATGCCTCAATAAATTACAGACTCTTTAACACACTAAGGCCGTGGTCACACTTGAGCTGAACAAAATATATTTTCCATTAATGCCATAGAGATTGTCCACTTAACGTATGCTAGAAGTGTGACCGGTTGATTTAAGGCGAACATGCGATTCATGAAACTCGATGCCTCTGTCAATAAACTTCAATAGCGCTGACGTAAGCTTCTAGCTCGGTTCAGGGCATGTTTGACGGTAAACGTATGGAAAAAGCGGGTACGCTCGCTAAGCTCTAGTGTGACCACGGCCTTAGGCGGCAATTACGAAATATCACAGTGCCATAACATGCTTACTAAAGTAAACAATAAATTGTATGAATACATTCTAATGGTGGTATTAGTTTGTAATTCTGAACCAGTGGACGAAAACCCAAAGTGTGACCACTCAAATGAAAGCCCTTGAGGAGTAAATTCTAATGCTGGTATTAGTTTGTAGTTCTGAACAAGTGGACAAAACACATAACAGCTATATGGGAAATCCCCTAAGCACCTCCACTAGAAAAAGGTTTGGCTTAACAACATATAGAACAACTAGAGTTTGTTTGTACCACAAATTTCAACATTGCATATAATATCAAAGTTATAATAATAGCAAATCTTATTTAAATAATATATATAGTCCGGTTTGATTTTGGCGCAAAATAAATACCAATTTAGCATAAATATATAAATGAAATTCAAACAAGTCAGAATATGAAAAAGACTGAAATTTTCACAATTACAAGTGAAAAATAGGCATACAAACAAAACAAAACAAAACACATCAAAAGATAATAATAAGAAAATTGGGGAAAAACATATTGAAAAGAATAATTTGGAGAAAAAACTAGTAGTGCTCAATATTATTTATTTTGATTTTCATTTTGAATACGGATTTGATAAGAATTTTAATATTCTCGTCAATGGAGTTCCATGTCACGTGTCCTTGGAATCGGATGTTAAATTTACCACAGTAAGTATTTCTTGAATCCAACCTTGTATTGTAATTGTGTATATTTCGTACATATGGAGGAAGCTGATTTTTATAGTTATTATCCCTGCAAATGATTTCAGCTAATCAGAAGCCAGATCTGGCCAGGTTTCCGTCTTGATTTCCAGCGAAATCAAGTCACTGTCCTGATTTCCAACAAAATCAAGTCACTGTTTTGATTTGGCCTGCAGCACTGAATAATAACAGAGTTAGCTTCTCATTCAAAACTTGCAGCGAATTTCGATTAAGCGTCAGTGTACAATGTATTTTACTCAGGTCTTGAGCCTCTAAATAGACATTTTCTGACAAACTGAAGAATTCCCTCTAAAACCTGTCGACCGACGTCATTCCGTTCCCGCGCGCGGGAATTCGAGACGTACACACAAATCGATGATTTTTTTGTATTTTCTGTGCAGATTTAAAATAGGTTCAGATGGAGGAAGACGAATTACCTTCATTTAATATTTCTTTCGACTTTGAAAACGTAGTGAATGATAACCTTACTAACTCTGGGGCAAACAGAAAGCAAAGCGGTGGGAAAAGCGGCAACACGATATTTGCAACACGATATTTGAAACTCCATTCAATTGTCTTATTTAATACCCGTAGTAAATTATCAGAGGCTTGTTTGGTCTCGCCATGGTATTTTGGCTCGTCCATCGTATCGGACTCGCCAAAATACAAACCACAGCTCGACCAAATTCGCCCTGATATTTTTCAGTTATGTCTCACGAACCGGCACGGTCATTTGCCTGGCGAAATAAAATGTTTGAAAAAGATACCACTCGTTAGAGATGATCGGGAATGTTGTGAAGTTGTGAATTGTGATGAGTATAGGGTAATTTATTCGAGATTTGTTAGACGGGAAAATTAAAGTGACAGCGCTAGTCGATCGAAGTTTATTGGGAGTTGAATAGAGGATACTCGAAGTCAGAGGCTGCCATCTTGAGCGATCTTACTCGCTTTTACCTAACTATATTCATATATATACATGGAGCTAATCTAAACATGGCCAAGCAACCAATTTATGCAATTATGCAATGGATTTGGGCTCCATCATGATCTAGACATGCATAATTATAGACCAGGCTAGAATACCGGCATCAGTATACCAGTAGTAACTTAACCATGCACTATAGCATTTATTCTACTCAAAAACTGATCCGAAACGCCGAGATCTAGATCCTAAAGAAGCCACCAAAAACTGTCAATTACTGCGACTTTGAGGATATATTTCATTTTTGAGGTACATTGTTCGAAAAGGAAGTAATTCAATTTAAATTTCTTAAATTAAATACGAGTTTCAAGCTAAGCCAAGGGTGCAGTGCCAGTGGGATGAGGTCGCAAGGAGAAGGTGGAAAGGTAATCGATCCTTCTTCAGCAGGGTACTATATACTGCCAGTAACTAAATGACATTGTTAACCCATAAGAATTATTATAGAAACGCGGAGGAACCCGAACTTCAAGAATATATTCAATATAGATGGCTTTGAAGTCTGTCTTGCCCTTGCGGTTTATACGAAGACAAATTTCTAGACTCGGTTGTTCAGACTGAATTCGCTCTCTCGCCTAAATATGAAATTTCAGCTGGATATTAGCTATGTTCAACATCCCACCATGCACCTTTCTGGGGGTCTAAGTTTGACCTCTTCCCTAAATCATATTGAAAATTTAATTCGAAGTAACTGAAAATCGGAGTATGCCCGTATAGTCCACTTCTGGCCCCACTTTTTCTTTGCTCTTCTCTGCGCGCCGGGGGACTGGGGCGCTAATACAAATTTTGAAGTAATCAGACCGAGTTTAAATCGTGCGTTTTATTCTTAAAATTTATTATATAGCATTGAACCATTCACAAGTTACTTTATCTTTATACTGTTGTTAAACTTGGCTTCCTTGTAATCCCTGTAGTAAGTGACTGGTCCCTATCACAGGTCCACAACAGGCTGCGAACTGTGGGGAGAAAAACAACACCATTAATTTGAAGCTAAGGTACATGGAAGCGCAGGAATATCAAGATTGAGTTCCTTAATTGTCTCCGTTCAAATGATGTACCAGTGTTAAGATCGCTATACTGGTCTCTATAAACATTTGTCTACAACAGGTTGGAAGCATTTGATAGTTTACATTAGGGAACAGCTATTTACATTCCTGTGTGATAGATGCTAGCTGATAAACAGACAAGGTGCTCAAAATGCAAACTCGTGTGCACGTAGAAGAAGAAAAGATACAATATATGCTTAACAACTGAAATAATGTGAACAACAATGATAACGAGTCAACAGGTTGAGTGAAATAATGTGAACAACAATGATAACGAGTCTAACAGGTTGCCGAGTGAAATAATGTGAACAACAATGATAATGAGTCTAACAGGTTGAGTGAAAAAATGAGAACAACAATGATAACGAGTCTAACAGGTTGAGTGAAAAAATGAGAACAACAATGATAACGAGTCTAACAGGTTGAGTGAAATAATGTAAACAACAATGATAACGAGTCTAACAGGTTGAGTGAAATCGTGGCTAGACTAACAGTTTTCCCCAAACCAATTACGAAGAACTGTGTATTGCAGCGTTAACGAGACTAACAAGTTTAGTGCAATCATGACTATACTACTGAACAGCTTGGCCTACTAAAAGCAGTTAACATTGATTTAAGAACTGTGAATGCAGTAAGATTATTGCAGTGATAACGACACTAACAGATTTAGTGCAATCGTGACTAAACTAATAGTCTGCCCCAAAGCAGTTAAGGTAAATTGTGAATCTCAGAGCAAGATTGTTGCAGTACCTACTTTATCCCTTAAGGCCCTTGGAGTATCCTTTGTTTCCTTTCTTGTAGAATTTTCCACCACCTCCACGACCTCCATCACCTCCCTTTCCTTGTTTGCCACCATTTCCATGACCTTGACCGTTGCCATGACCATGACCATGACCTTGTCCATGATTATGACCATGACTATGACCATGACCATGACCATGACCATGACCATGACCATGTCCATGACCATCACCGTTTCCATGACCGTGACCGTGACCATGACTATGACCTTGACCATGACCATGAGGAACTGGAACTGGTACTGGTATCGGACCAGGGCCTGGGGCTGGGCCTGGGACCGGAGCGGGTACTAGTATGGGGCGAGGAAAATACGTTCTGCCTCTTGATCTGCTTCGGCTCCTCGAGCCACTCTTACTTCTGCTTCGGCTCCTACCTCGGGTTCGGCTTCGCCTCGGGGCTGGAAAGAGTGGGAAAACTGGGCCTGGAACTGGTACGGGTATTGGCGCAGGGCCTGGGGCTGGGCCTGGAACGGGAGCCGGTACTAGTATGGGGCGAGGGAAGTACGTTCTGCCTCTTGGTCTGCTGCGGCTCCTCGAGCCACTCTTACTTCTGCTTCGGCTCCTCGAGCCACTCTTACTTCTGCTTCGGCTCCTACCTCGGCTTCCACTTCGACTTCGGCCCGGGATTGGTCCAGGCAGAGGGAAGGGCCCCGGCCCAGGTGCTGGGAGGAGTCCAGGCACCGGTACAGGTACAGGTTGAGGGACATATCCATATCCATAGTCATATCCATGTCCGTGGCTGTGTCCGTGGCTGTGTCCGTGGCTGTGACCGTGACTGTGACCGTGGCCATGTGAACCTGTGTCAGGACCGGGAACAGGAACAGGGACAGGCCTGGGTGCTGGGAGGGGGTAGGACGCAGGCACAAATATGGGACGACGATAGCGATAGCGATATCTACCCCTTGACTTGCTACGCTTCCTTGATTTACTTCTGCTCTTGCTTCTACTTTTGCTTCGTTTTCGTCTGCGGCGTGCTCCAACGAACCTGCGACAGAATAGGATAGATACTGTCAAAAATCTTTCAAAAGAACCATATTACAAGACAAGTTGTTTTAACAGTACTTCACGAGCACGAGAGAAGATAATTAATGTAAAATTGTAATTATTGGTTATATATAGGAACAAAGGTCACAGTCTTGTGTCTCTCGATAAGATGAGGCAGGGTGAAAATGACCGAGGCAAATGTACAATACAATGTCTCCCTACTGTAGAGATCTGTAGATAGTAACCTCAGTCCAAAGTCTGCTGATTGCCTAACAGTTTTACAAGATCAGAAACAGTATAAGCGTATCCAAAATTATTGGTAAAGATAGTCAGGCCGGTTTCATTGAGCGTCTGTAAGTATTTATGCTTTGCCGCAATGAGTTGTTCTGACAGTTGACTGCGTTCGCCGTGCTAAATGTTCGAAGTGTATTGTGGTTAAGCCCAGTCTCCACAGGAGGCAAATTTGTTACTCTTATTCAAATAAGCCATTTGCCACTGTGTAGACTAGAACTACCCATGATGCATGGCAAACTCAGCAATGTTAATTTGGTCAATCAGTTTGAACAGATACCATGCACCAACGCATTCACTAACCTCTTTATGTAAATACAACCAAATAAGTAATTTGAGGATAGATTGATTTCACACGAACTTCTTTTCATGTTTTGTAATTCAAAATGAAAAGGAGTATTGGAATTCAATACTGATATAAGTGAACCAAAAGATGAGCCAGGACCGTGGAATGTCGGACGAAGTATAATAATCATGTTTGAAAATAAGCAATCCAATTCGATGACAATCATTCCAAAAATCAAAACAATGTAATTTGTTTTCTTCTAAAGTGCAGATGGTGTGAGTTTCGATATCAGGGGATTACAAACCTCAATAGTTTGAGTCGTTTCTGTCATCCTAATATAATATTTACAGAAACATGATACCACAGCCTTGGCAATGCCTCTTTAGGGGCCGACTATTTGATTTTCATATTGTGCATGGGGGGTGGAGGTCGAACAATTCTAGTTGAAAAAATGTTTCCACGCCACGGATCTCAAAACGAAAACAAAGTAAGGATAATGGTTTTATTGTGTGAAGTTTAGAAACATGTAAAGGAGCGATATAGCTTATCACTGATATGAATACGAGTAGTACATTGAGAAGAATCGGTACTTTTCAACTAATACATAAAGTTAAACAGAATAGGAGAGATTAAAATTGAAACGTTTTTGCATTCTCGCTGTCTAGATTAGCAATATGGCTTTAGGTCTCTCTAGGTCATACTCATCTCTATCTATTGGTGATATTGTTCTGTATTTAAACAAGTACCGTATACACATTTTTCAGAATTTGAACTCAAATGCAGTGGGACCACGCATCTTCATGCGTTCATGACATCCACCTCGTCAGATCGACGTCGAACAAATTAACGCTATATACGAATTCAACGTGTGTTGGGCTTTACCTAACTCAATTTCTATTTTGAAAAAAAAATTGACTGAATTAGATTACTTTATTTGTATTCTGAAAGTATATAGAAAAGAGGGGCCGGCCAGCAAAAGTTTATCCTGTGGCGGAAATTTTGTGGTATAGTTGCACCGAAATTTTGATTGTACTTTTAAAATGCTATTATATACTTTTTATATATATGTACAATGAAAGCTTAATAAAGATAAAGAAATAATACATTGTGTAAAATTCAGACAAATGTAAAAGAAGCAAAGATTGTCTTTGTGTACGCTACCTTTGAAGAAGACTTGGCTGGTCAGCTAAAGCGATTTCTAGCTCTCGCGTGTCTTCGTGTGCCAGTGTAGACTCGACCAAAATTGCTAGGCAGAGCACAATGGTCACTGCTATCAGGAACAGTTTCCCCATTGTGACTTGCTTTGACTCAACCCAACCACCGTAGGTAACCTCACCGTGCAATGTTCTGGAGTTGGCACAGCGCGCCACCTTCTTTTATAGGAAGATGGACAATGATATTACTATGAAAATGCTATCTATAGAATAATACTTTAAAATAGAACTCGAGAACATCAATTGTATAAAATTGAATAGATTATGATGGACGAAATAAATATAGGGAGCATGGCGAACGTATTTGGCGCGAAGGAAAATAATTAATATCTCGAATATTTCGCCTACAGACATTGCCATATATATTGACACTAGAAGAGATTCACAGCCTTCATTCGGAGAATGTCACAATATGTCCGATGGTAAAACATTTATGGTATTTAAACCAGACAAAAAAGGCAACATCTTCAAACATACTTAGTCATAAACAACTAGCAAATTGAATTAAAGATCTAATGATCAGGCATACGACTAATTCGATCTACTTTACATACATACAGTACATACTACTCAATAGTTCACACGTACCTCCACTAAAGTAATGCGCTTGGGCTTTACCTCATTAAACTGAACCAATCATTGTTATATTATGTTACTTGAAAGATGTTTAATTATAATCTTAAACACGACCACAAGCTCGCACCATGTCAATATCAAGTGACCCAAAATACTGAAAGTCTCCGCTCAGAAGTCTAATACAAGCATATAAGTCAAACAGAGTAATGAAAACTGATCACCATAACTGGAGTCAATAAATATAATTTTAACTACTTTAATATATTATCTTAATGTTTATTAAGGAACATTTCGATGCATGTTCAGTATAAACAACATACTCAACCACTAACATGGTTAAACTGTTACACTGGCACTGAGATCTCTGTATATGAAGAGTATTTATGTGCTATCTTCCAATTCCGCACAAAGCTCTTC
>JANVCJ010069327.1:0-12880 GCA_026413505.1 Epizoanthus ramosus
CCTGCTCCACCGGCCATGTATTTGGAAAGAGAAAGCGGGTTTTGAGTGTTAAGGTCTTGTGACTTGTAATTCTCATATAGATGTACCAACTATACAATTAAATCAAAACTTCCACATCCTCCAAGTACCCCCTAATCCCCCTAGGAACTCGCACCCTCGACTCTTTGCTAATCTCCCCTTTTCTTATTTTCACATCAACTGACATATTTGTTTCTAACTACGTATAGCCAAAATTCATCATTACTTTTGCCAATTAGGTCCCGGCCACATATAATGATGAATGTACTGTTATTTCATGGTATCTAATGAGGTACTTCGTAAATGGCAAAGAAACATTTGACGTAACATATAATTAGAGTAATAAGAGTAAATTAAAGTAATTAACGAAATGGCGGGAAATAACTTGTTGTGAAGAACTTTCGTGCTCTAATTCAATGTGTGGAATCCTTTCTTTGTCAAATTATTTGTGGAATATATACTGAATGTCATTTTTGATGTACAACCCATAAACAACCTCTGGGTGATATAAGTTGCTAACGTCGAAAGGAACAGATTTCGTAGTCGTGCGTACTGCTGGGATTTCAATTTATATATTTCAAAAACAAATGGCGACTTCCAACATTTATACAAAATACATACCTGCTTCCACCTCAATTTCTTCCTCTTCTTCTTTTAACATATAATAAAATATCAAGGAGCAGCCTTCTTTGGGGTTTTCGTTGAGAAATTTCAAGATTTCATTCTCATATCGTCCATCTTCTCTAGTCAACAAATCCTCGAACACTTCGGGGTCAGAGATTCCCAGGCTCAAATAAACGTTGTTTCTCATCCATTCAATGCGTGTATCGTCCATTTTGAAAGTTTTAAAGGAGAATACTGTGTTTCGGAACACTTATCTTTGGACAAAAGTTTCTGCTTTCATATAAATACGACGTTCTATCATGCAGTCCTGAGAGTCGTGTAAGTCGCCATTTTCTTTTTTTGCGTTGCTATGGATACTGTGTGTAGTGCTGATGAAAACGATCACTCCCGACCCGATCACCAGGATCTAGGATATCTTTTTCCAGGTTTCACAGGCATAGAGTTCTTTTAAACCGAATATACTATATAAGATAAAAATGAAAGTCTACAGCATTCGAAAACTCAATGAGAAACCAAGAAAGGCAAAATAAATTATCCAAAATGCTCGAAAACGGGATGAAAATCTCTCAATTTTTATTGGTCCCAGTCCCTTTAATAGTGGACACCAGCACGGTCGAGCCAAAAGGCGCGGGGCAAACCAAGGTTTACATTAGCGACGAAAGGAACGAAAGCAGACAAAAGTTCTTGTGTAAACCAAAACGACGGAAGCAGAAGAGAAAGCCCTATTTGCAAAGTAGTTGAATATTGTTGTCTACCAAAAATGTTTGCGTGTGATAACTGTTCCGTTTCTGCTTCCGTCTTTTTTCTCTTCTTCTTCTTTCCGTCCCCGCTTCCGTCGAGGGTCCCGTTTGTGCTCCCATCTCCGTTTATCGATTTACACTGAACGCTTCTTCCGTCTCGACTTCCCCAATGTACACCAGGCTTACACTATAAGTTACAGCAGATGAAGTGATACAGACCGGGGAAAGGTCACAGCAGACAAGCGGCATGAATAAATATGAATAAATTATTGATCGGTTTAACGTTGGTCGTTGCTTCCAGTTGGAAGGTAACAATTTTACCCGTTGTATGTGGGTGTCTATGTCAGTGTCACGTGTGCTGTCGATAAATCTAAATCCAAATGCTTGCACCCCCTCCCCCTAACTTCAACCTTAAATCCGAAACGTTTTCTATTGTCGACAAGAGGTCATTTCGCTTGACTGTCAAAGATTGATCAGAACAAAATGCTCGCGTCAGCGAGTCACGCGTCAATTCTCACCTCTGATTGGTTGCCATTACTCAACTCTCGAATTGTATTGGTCAGAAAGCTGATGACAATCAGCTTTTGACAGTGAAACGAAATCGTCTCTATTGTCAGTAACACATCACTATGCATGCAATGTTTTTCCTCAATGCCCACTCTTTTTCCAGTGGATGGTAAGCGGCGTGTTTCCATTTCGATTTTAATTTGCATTTGCGATTTAGTAAATATTGTTGTCCTTCATCTTTAGATATCTTCCCGAACTCTTCTAATTAATGGCGATCTTTTGCGTGGGGCGGATGATCCACTATTTTAGAGCTAAAACAACAAAGATCCTTCTAGCACTAAGACATTGATGACCCTTTGATGGGGGGACAAATTAACGATTGGGAAGGGGGAGGGGCTCGTGTTTTATTCCAGGGCCCTTCGCTTCTCGCCGCAGGCCTAAAAGAACGTGGGTTCTGGGAACGCGATTATGTCAGATCTTGTTTAATCTCGTTTACTTTTTGAGTCCAAATGTGGGGTGAGATCATTTTAGGGCATACGAAAATGTAAACGTTTGTAATTGATGGAAGAATGGCACGCGAAAACTTATCGCTACATTCTAAGGACAGATACGTCGGCAAAATAATATATTGAGATTACTGATTTCAACAAAGTTATATTGACTAGTCATCTTCCACTCGCAGATCGTAGTTTTTATATTTACTATTTTATTTATACCTTCATTTGTAAATGTTATTTCTGAAGTCGCTATTTCTATGTTGACAAACGCAACATTTCGTTGGTAGTTGAATTATCCGTGTTTCGGAATATTCGGAACTGTTATTTTTCAATTAACAGCCATTTCAGTGTTCTCAGTAAAGGTTGTTTTCCATATAGACGTAACAAGTCGCAAAGAAACCCAAACACTTTACGATGGGCTGTTTGCGACCGAACGCAAACTGTTTGTGATAGCATTTTCATATCCTATGTTTTCGTGACCACGTCCCAAAAAGTCGTCAATTGTTTGGGAACCGTCGGCGACAAATCGGAAACAAACCGTAAAATGTATTTCCATTAACGCAAACAGTTCTTTATGGATCCCAAACAGACCATCGCAAACTGTTTCTGTTTGTTTGCGACGTGTCACGTCTATATTAGTATGGAAAAAAACCTTAACTGACATCAAAATATTTTCACAATTACCATGGTCAACCTGCAGCTATCTCGTTGATCAACACCAAAACGAGTTTCTCCTCATATAATTCTTAGTGTTGCACAAGCCTGTTGCCTTGAAATTGTGTGGAAAGTCCCCCCTCGATGATTGTTGATTAGAGTTGTAAAAATCAATTTATGCTTATTGTACAGTATGATGGTTGCTCACGGACCCAGAATATCGACAAAATAGTTGGTATTCCCCCTGTTGGCAGGCATCTGTCGTTTAACATTGGGACACCCCGCATGTTGATTGTGTGTTTCAATGCCGGTGTCCAAGACTGCATCAGTCTACCTATTGCAAAACTACATTCTGCAAATAGGTTCCAAAAACAAACACATTGAATGTTGAATGGTGTGAATTCTTTAAAACTTCCTATTATGACAGATCAACGGGAACCAAACAAGGGTTAGCAAAGAGTACAGACACATCTTCTCTTTTCCCCTATATTGTCGTTGCTCGTACCACGTGCAAGAACACTCGTTCATACGAGGTTCTGGTTTGTCTGTGAACTGGACGGTTAACTTATGAAGGAGCACAAGTCTCTGAGGTTTTGACTGTAAAGTTAACCGATACTGAGCAAGTGACATCCATTTGAATTCTTCTCAGTAAGCTGTGTCCAACATGCAGCCATAACGGACAGTTAAAAATTATAAATCTGAGTTGAGGGAGCTTCTTATTTCCTTTCAGGCTATTTAATAAGCTATCATTTTATTTCTTGTCCGAAAATATCTGGAGTCATGCTCCAGTCTCCTTTCTCTTTAGCCTCCCAGTAGCCTCCCTTGTAAACGTGTATAGGAGTTGATGAAAGATCGTCCATAACTTTTTCAAACCAAGTCGGTTTGTAACCTTCGTAAACTTTCCCTTCTGTTTGTGCCTCTGCCGCGTCCGCTTCCCTTTTCTTCCTTTTTGTCCGCTGCTTCTCCTCAAGTCGCTGTTTCTCTACGTTCGCCTCGTCCCACTTTGTGTTCTCCATGAGCCTCTGGTCCGGTCTCAACCGGGAATCTGTCGGGGCCACACCTTCCTCTGGCTGATTTAGTGTCATTGCAAGTGTTGTAAAGCCGTACATCTTGTCATGGCAAGAGCTGCAAGTTCAACAGTTAACATGTTAAATATACAGTTATACACAGAAGTTAGATATCTGGGTTTGTAAGCAGTAGAATAGGACATAATGACTCAAATATGTCTCCGCAATTAAAACACTAGTTACTTGTAAGACCTGGTTTTGACATGAAAAGGTTGTCAAACATAAACAGTCCCTGAGCAAGACGAAATATTTAGTGGGAGTGGCAACTAACTGAAAAGGGGGGGGGGTAACTGGGTGATTGATTAACTGCCGGGAGCACATGTATATCTCTCCGTCTCTCTGTACCTATTAAAGGGGGGTCTTAACATATTAGCGGCAGCCTCCCCCCTGGTTCTCCCAGCTATGGAAATGTTATAGCAATAGCTGCAATACAATGTTCATGTGAAAGGGTGATTGACAATAACTGTGTCATAAACAAATTATTTTACTTTGTATTATAAACATACAATATAGGCACAGAGAAAGTCACATATCTTTGGGAAATTCGTCCCTGTACTTGAAACATTGTGAATGCTAGTTTTGAAATTTTTAGTTCCTTTCAGTGCATTTTTATGAGTGTCTTAAAGGTTTTCCTGCACTAAGAATTATAAGTAAATGTACCATCTTTTTATTATGGTCAATTCATTTTAGCATTGTAAGTAACATGAAATTAACTCGCCAATCACAAATTTGTCCACATTGAGTTGTCGTCACTGCCTTTTCCTTCAAAAAGTATCTAGAATATTTCATTGACCTATATACAAACACTTTTTTCTGAGTTTTCTGGATACATGTCACGTGTTATTGTTGCATATGTTGCATTGTTCAACATATCAATAATCTCAATAGAGCGTTTTCACCTGACGTCACAGCCGCCATGTTGGTGTACCTCAACAATAGAGTTATAATTACTCTCCTTTGTTAGGTACACCAACATGGCCGTCATACCCATTGTCATTTGAATCTCTGGAGACTGAGTGAAAACGCTCAATATCAAGTCACATTATTTATTCTTTACTGTCTGAATAATGAAGTTCTTACGGTGGCATAACTCTCTTCCACAGTGTCGCAGGTGGCAATGTTTGCGGGTGATTTTTCTGCTGCGTATTTGATTGACCCTTGTGTTGTCCATGCTTGGAATACACGACCTTAGCAGCGTCTATCTTGTTGTCCCACGTGCCTGACAATGCATACCTAATAGTCTTGTTGGCATCTGTTACAATCCCAGTCACCTGAAACAAAGAGTTCATATTGTAAATTCCGAGCTCATAGCATTCATAGCACTTTTTTTATGGGCTTATATTCAGGGGGGGGGGGTTTTATATTCTGAGCGAAATTAGCGTTACAAAATCGGCTGGGCATATAATGGGATGGCATTTTACGTCTCCAATTGTTTATACAAGAAAGACAAGGGTTTACACGCTAGATAACGATTTTTAATTTCAAAAAGATTCAAATAACAAAAAGCTTTATCAGAGTACTTCAACACAACATTGCGCAAGTTTGAACAATGATCTATAACGGAAATAAATCAACTGTATTTAGTTAAATCGTGTCAATACCTTGTGTCTGGGATTTAGGGGAGGGCTTATATTTGAGGAGTGCTTATATTCGGGGGAGGCTGATATTCAAAATTTTAAGGTATATCAAACGACAAACAATTGATGACAAGTGCATATTGACCTAGGGCATGAAATGCACTGTTTTCAAGCTAAAATCTGCTTTCAGTTCATTTACAAAACGTCATGTGATGAGATGCAAAGTCTATACTTCAGACTCTCCCCTGATCTCTCACCTTGCGAGGAGTATCCCTGGAGAAGTAGTTATATGCATCATATTTGAGGTGGCACCTCTCCTTCGTCGTATGGTTCACAATGTCCATTTCCCCAGACTGAAACAATAACAAAGCTATTTGTTACTTCCAAAATATGTTGAACTGAAAATATTTTATTTAGTATCTAAGATGTGGCTTCCAGATCTATGTGCCATTCATACAATCACAAGCAAAGAATGAGTGAACTTGAGGTTGGTCTGTTAATTCTACAGCAATTCTGAAATTTAGCAAATGACAGACTACTTAGCCTTTCAAACCTGAATGTACACACCTGGTCAATCCAGAGCCTATGAGTTTATTGCAAAACGTTTGGAAAACTTTTGCATCATTTTTAACATTATCCAACATTTTAGTCAGAGACAACTCATTTTACTCAACATTTTAACACGCCTGACTGCAATTTCCACATATTTAAGGTTGGTCTGTTCTGCTAGAATTTTAGCTAACAACAGACTACCGACCCTTTTAAACCTGACTGTACACACCTGGTCAATCCAGAGCCTGCCGACAATGATGTTGTGAACAGTTGTTGCAACCTTTCTCCAGGTATAATGATTCCCAGTCTTGGTGAACTTGATATGTGCCACACCTTGGGGTATAATGAGCAGGTACTTGCCACGGAACTTGCTTGAGCATGTGAATTCTTGCCAGAAGATCCAGTCTTTATGCTCAGCATAAAGCGCTGATGCAGGAGGGTGGTGGCTGACCTGGAAACATCACAAGATATTACAGAAATAGCATCAGAATATGTCAGAAACAGTCACACAAATGGCTCATGGCAATGGCATGTCAGAAACAGTCACACAGATGACTCATGGCAATGACATTCCATGACTTGATATGATTAAAATTGAGTAATTTACAATTTTAATAATTTACAAAAGCACATTTGAAGTAAAAACATTGATTTTAAAATGAATAAAAAACACTCTTCAGGCAAAAAATTGAAAAACAATTACTTCCCCAAGACCTAATAATAGTAAAATAATTATTTTCATGATCTCAGAAACACACCTGTTTAAATCTAATATGTGATGTATAAGGTAAAAGATAATAAAAACAATTTATTCAGCAAAAGTAATAGCTCCACTTCCCCCATAAAAAAATGCACCACCCAACAGTGGGGAACAGGGTCCACAGACTTAGGTGTCCTAAGGTATTTGGCTGTGATTGCAGTTATTGAATGTCACCTGCTCAGTGATACATCTCCATCCAAGGTCATATGTTCTGTCAAATTCGTATGTCTCGCCCAGCAGGGGATTGAAGGGTTTGCCTGTGCGTATGCTGGTCGTGGAATAGGACGACACGGTAAAGGCCGCAACATAGCACATCTGTTCACAGGAGGACTCGCATTGTGCTGCTCTATCAAGAATGCTAGAATATTCCAAGTCTTCTGTCAGACGCTGCAGGAAGGACAGTGGCTCATTGAAGTTGACCTGTTATTGGAAACATCCAATTATTATTATAATTATTATGATTATTATAATTATTTACTGGTGTATGAACATGCCTGGAATATCTCTTGTTCGTAAAACAATAATATTGTTTTCCCTAAAATAATCCCAGAAAATATCCATACCCTCCATGGAAGGTTTTCTTGGTTGAACCTCCCCATCCCCCTCAAATTCCAGTTTAGACCTATAGTAGCCTTTAAAATCCTTGGCTTGTCAGACACCCCCACCCCTCCCCCCACCTTTCCAATGACCTTCTGTTGGGGTTGGGATATGGGAATTTTCTGGAAATTAAACACATTTCGGAAGTCAAAAATCAAAGGAGCCCTTGTACAAATACAATTATTTATCTTTCATAAATACTAAAAATTGCAGTTCAAGTGTCATTTTCTTCAGTTTCCAAAATATAAACAAAAATTTCAATGCCATAGTAGAGACATTTGGAAATTGCAACATACTGGCTGAGCTGCTGAGGATCTTTCTAACAATCAAACACATATCTTCATCCACTTGGTAGCTATCTGCTGTAGGAATGTGATACACAATTCATACTGGAGTGTTCTCGTCTGTAGAGACAAAATGCAAGTTAATTCACTCACCGGCATGGGTATCTTGGCGAGATCCTTGCCAATGCAATTCTTGAGTATACTCCACAGGTTTATGCTGTAGTCTGGCTTATCCGGAATACTCACCCTAAACTGTCTGGCAATCAGCTTCTGTGAAGACGACTAGCAACAGATAACAACGTGAGATGTGTATTTACACTGTCAGAAAAGGGGATCAATCACTTGAATTCCAATAATTACAAACATAAACTGCCATTTACAGTAGGTTCTGAGGTTTTAACACAAAAAGGTAGATGGAGTACATGACAAGAATGACTGACACTGAAGCAATTTTAAAATGTTCCCTCATTTTTTCCTAAGATCTACTATTTGAGAAAAGTCAAACGATGAGAATGTGCAGTCAGTCCAGCAATTCATTTCAACAGACCTGCCACCAGTCACTGACCCAGTCCCAATGGGTAGTAGGTGACTGATATAGGTTCAACTTACCCAGATGGGGCAATTGCCAAAAAGATCGAGAATTCCCTGTATGTACAATACATGTAGGACAAGGAAAACAGAGCTACTATCCCACCCTAACTGTTAACTGTTCGATTGACATCACAGTATAGGTTGTATCTACCACTTACACATAATACCAGTTAGACTGATGCTGATTTTGAAAACTAAAACTAGATCTTAAAGGGGTTGTGTTGCAGCAGTTTTATAGTATTTTCATAAATATTGCTGGAAAATGGTTTTAAAATTGAAGAGATAACTTCAAATAAAACGAGACATCAGCAGTTGTGATAATTGCAATAATGTGTGAGAGTTGACGACGTCAAAAACAACATATTATATATACATATATTGGCTAAACTTGATTTCTGCTGGTTGACGACGTCAAAAACAACATATTCTATATACATACATTGGCTAAACCTGATTTCTGCTTAACCCAATACGAAATCAAGTTTGATAAATTGCAATCCATTTCGATCCGCGCCATCCTGCACATAAATTCACAATCCTTAATTATGTTTAGATATTAGAGATTTCTATTTGATGAAATTCGGTCTTAATTTGCAAAAGCGAGGTACTTCCGTATTTCAGTATTTTGATGCGACACAGCCCCTTTAAAATCCCTATCTGCAACAAATATTGATATCTTTAGGTATTATTTTGTATTTGTATATTTAAGTTGATGCCATTTATTTTTTGACCTCTCAAACGATTCACACTAGACAACTAGAGAGGAAGCCTAAACTAACATAAGCCTAATGGTTTCACTTTAGGCTTCCTCACCACTATCTTGTAATCTACTTGTATCTATTAATTCTGTAAATACCATGTAGTGAACAAATAAATAAACAAACAAACAAACACATTTTACGATTGAACGATTGAACGATTTGACAGTAAAAATAAACTGCTTTTGACGGTCGATGGTAAACGTTTAGGCCATTCGAGGCTTAACTCCACTGACCCTCATGTATGTTTCTGCGAGGCAAGTTGTTTTATGTGTCACATGAAGGGGCAATGGATGGTTCTCGGAAATTCCTAAATACTCGCAAAGCTTGCCCCTGCTCCAATTAATTACTCGCAAAAGCTCGTTTTCTTGTATTCGCAGCATTTTCTAAATCAGTGCTCACATTCACTGTGCTCGAATATTCGAAAAAAAATCTCGCAGGCAAACAGTGTTGATAACCCTAAATATGTCAATCAGTCATTAATCAATTTCAAATTTTCGATTTTTTGAAGGTTTTGGTTAGACAATCAGGTCACGTGCTTCAGAATGGCCCGCCGGAATGTAGCAAACCGCTGATCCAAGTTCAGTCCGTGTGGACCCGAATTATTTGTTGAGCCCACTGCTCCGAATGTATTGAGTGGACAGGAGTTATTCTATATATCTCGTGTCATGATACAAAATACGCTGATACAAAATACGCTGCTTTCGCTCGGAAAAGCTTAGATCCCTTGTTTGGCGAACTGACATATCAGGAGTTGCCTGGTCCTGCTGCAATTCACTGATAAAGAAACTATCACTTTAGAAGTAAAGACGGTTATGGCTTTAACTAGTAGTTAAGCGTTTAATGTGTCTCTAGCGATCTGATAGATATCGATTGCTAAGAGGATGAAGAAATGATGTGCAGTTTGTCAGGCCGCCTCAGGTTCTTGTCATATGATGGTCATCAGCTTAACTTGCATCCACACATTTCAGGCCCATTTATGAAACAAATACAGAGGAACAGCTCGGGTGGAACAAACTGTTGGATCTACCATCATAGATTTGATCGTTTACACTACTACTGATGTAATCTCTTGAAACCGCTCACACCATACATGTAACTAGCAACCTGATCCTCAAACTGCAACGGCTGTTTACGCGCCAAGCGGGTAAACTACTCCTGTTTCTAACAATTTTTAAAAACATGAATGGTTAAATACTGAAAAGGAAGTGAAAAGACAGGTATGAAACTCAATATTATCCACGCCGTCCTGAAATGTTTTGGAACGGCACAGATAACACTGACATTGAACATGTTTCGCATCGGACCGTTACACTTTTTTTGTCGTGTAAAACTAAAAGGGTATTTTGTCTCTGTCAGTTTTCTAATATAGAACAGTATGGGTACGAAGTATATATTCCGTGTTTTTGAAAGGAGAATTGGTCCCTGTTATATCAGGGAGTGATATAACGACGCGTGATATAAGTGATATAACTGACGCGTCAGTTAGTGATATAACTGACGCGTCTCTCAGTAGACCATAATGATTTACTGAGGTGAAGACCGAAGTTGTGTATCAGGAACTTTGAACTGAAAATACGCTGTAATTTCGGCCCTCACCAAGAGCCGGAGAGCGAGCTTCCCATACAAGGTCATTAAAATGATCGTGTTAAAAGCTCAGTCGTTTAAGCTTCCAGGCTTATGATTAGGATTTGAATTGTTTTTTGATAATAATTTGAAACAGATATTGGCCGAGATAGTTTTCATTGGAATTCAAGAGGCATTTGGGTGTCATGAATCAAGAGAAGACCACAGCAGGCCAAATGTGAAATCTTCGACGACGAGAAAAGTCTTTCATTGACAAATTGTTAGTACTTGTACTTCGGTAAGAACATACTTTATCTAAAAGTGTCCAAAACACAACTGAGGCTACATTACTATTCCATAAGACCACAACTATCGACAAGTGCATCGTGTCTGATAAAACTAATGCGTGTTATTTACTATAAATCTTTATCTTGCACTGATGCAAAACTGGCCTATAATATTAGGTGGGTTTTTTTTCCCATTCTATTCAGACACATGTATTAGGCGCAGTTTCTAGTCATCTTTGGCAATTACGCTCTATAAACAAGAAGCAATAAATTAGAGAGTTTAATATACTTATCACAATGAAAATGGCTAAGTATCGTTCTAAGAATAGAATGCAGTAAAGCGTCTGGCGTATGAATTTAATGCTGTTATCATTACAAATTACTCGACGGATTACTGACCCCAGACACACTACCTTCACTGACGCAACCAGTAGCATAATCAAGTCTTCTCCGTCTCGCACAGTAGAAAATAAACACTCGGAAAGAATTATTGTTGTGGGGAAAACTACATTTAAGTTAAACCGAAACCTTAAAATTATTGTTCTTACTTTTCATCGGTGTCGGGAAAGTGAATTTCCATTTCTATCGTTCGTGCCCAATATGAGTCGTTTAAAACGCAAGTCGGCCGTTAGCCGCTTGTTACGTCATAAGTTAATAAAAGTGTTTTTATTTTGAAAATGATTTGGAAATGAAATTACAGCGTTATTTACCCATAATATTATTGGTAAAAATATTAATATATGATCCAAAAAGCGAGCAAGTGGAACAATGGACAGAACAAGTTATTAAAAAATCTTGATTATCAACTGAAGGAAATAAATGATTTCCTAACTTCTTTTAGTTTCAAAAGTAGAAAGCGATTTATATTTCAGAATAAGTACTTGTATATCATTCCGTTTAGACCGTAAATCTGTTAGTTCTGAATTGGCTGGCACATATGTAATAGTCCATGAAGCTAAACATGGATTTGGTATACAATGGCTTTAACATATAACTAGTAATAGCTGTTTTGCTGTATTGCTCAACTTTGTGACTGAGATAATCGGGGATACATGAAAACCATACTTTCATATGAAACTTACCATAAAGAATTGGATGTCCAAATTGATATCGAGCACAAACCAAAGATTTGCAAATTATTTTCAAGTGATCTCAAATTTTCTAATTCTTACAAACTTTTTAGCGTTCTGTATATGCTGAGCTAAAAGTTCTATTACACTGTTCGATATTTCATGCAACTTGACTCGTAATCGGGAGTACGTATGCGGCATGTACGTTGCATGAAAAAAGCATTGCACTATGTAGCATCCCCCTGGAATGGCCAAACAATTGCGAGACAAGCTGCTTCAAAAAGTTGAACTCATTTCTACTTTCCAAAACAAATTAACTGCAAAAACTTATCACGGAACGATTTCGTCCATTGTTGAGTGTTACATGGTGCAATGTTTCTGTAATGGAAGAGTTGCATAGGTGCAGGTCGATTTTTTACATTCATGAAATTCTTGCACTTTTATGCACCTAAAGTGCCTCGTAAGGCTATATCATCCTCGGAGACCAGGGCAGACCGTCGGGCCGCGAAAAAGCAGGATGCGAGGCGGCTCTACTTTTTTCTCTGAGCGATGGTCAGCCCCTGGGACCCCGAGGATGTGCTACATTAGCAATACTAAAACATTTGTAAACTCTACCATGACTACACTTGTTTTTTTTATTAAGAACCAGTAAAGTTTCACTCAGGCTCAATGTTCTTATTTTTTCGACAATTTGAGGCTCAAAATGTTCTTATTTTGTTCTTATTATAGCT